>JAJIYU010014240.1:0-13329 GCA_030144865.1 Tinospora cordifolia
GCCATTTAGCTTGGCTTAGCCTTGTGGCCATGTCTTCCTTCATCAAGTTAGACTGCTATTCACAAACATTTCCTTGAGCTAACAATGTACATTTTTGTGAATTTTAGTTCTTATTTATTTATTTATTTTTTGTTTAACTACTGTGTAACTATAGGACATATTAATTTTCCAGTATAAGGTATTTGTAAAATATATGGTGATATAGGTTCTTGTTGAGAGCTTGAACCCCCTTTTCATTTAGCACCTGTAAAATAAATACGATTAAGCAAGAATTGGACGATATTAATTAAAAAAAAAACAACTATATAATTCAAACTAATATTTTTATTTTCTGGTTTTTTATGAAATTCTATAATATTCATTATTATTATTTTACTATGATAAAGTGTTACTTTTTCTACTTCACGAAAATTATTTTCAGTAGCTTTTTATCTTTGAATTGCTCCTCATCCTGTACTACTTGCATCCGTTTGTGTAATTTTATAAAAACTATTTATTAGTAAGAGTAGATGTTTAACATTTTTTTTATTTCCTTAACTTCTTGTACTAATTTATTTTCTTTTTGAAATATTTTTGGTTAGTCTTAGATTTATAAAGGGCCAACTGGTTTTCTCGGATCAGGAATGAATTTTCTACCATAATTTAATAATTCTAAAATATTTTGAGGTTCTTTTTCTTTGATATCTACAATTTTGTCTGAATATTTAAAAAATTTTGTTATCAAAAAAGGAAAAAATCACAGTTATTAAAACTGTACAGAGAATAATTAAAAATTTAAATTTAATTGATATTAATTTGCTAAAATTAGTAAATTTTCTCATAAAAAAATAATAAGTAAACTATTCCAAATTTAAAAGGGGTGATACGACTGAAAAAAAATAGAGTGAATATATTCTTCTAATTTTTTTTAAAAAATAATTAATATACAAAATTTGAATAATAATTAATTTAAAATACATTAAAAGTTGATTTAAGTACACGGTGAAACAACACAAAAAGAAATAAGAAAAAAGAAAAAAGAGACAACGGAGTATGGTTCCTTCGGTGGCATAAGAACCAGAACAACCTCATTGTGTCGGCTCAACTTGGTTTGGCGTCATTTTATGGAGCCACGACTGTCGGATGGCGTGGGTGGTGGCCGTGCCCGTTAAGGAACCAAACCCACGAAACCCTTTCCTTGCTTCAACGCCAAGAAAGCCTTTTTATTTCCAGTCCCGACACAGAATCCAACATGCAGTTTATTTTTTAAAAATGCCATTGAATATGTTTGCTAATCTGGAATTCATGTAAATATATCAGCTTTGTTTGCTGGAGGAAGAAAAAAAAAAAAAGAAGAAAAGAAAAGACAACTGGCGGACATACATACGTACATAAATGGTGCGCATTTCCCAATATTCATTACTGTTTTTCTTTAATTATTGCTAAACCATGAAAATATTATAATGTGTTACTTTTAGTAAGTAACGCATTATAATACTTCACATTATTCCATGAAAAATCAAATATGATGAGAACTTTACAAAAATCCTTCCTCATATTTTCATCCACAGTACCCTTTTAGCTTTCGTGGATCACTTATTAAAAAATTAAAAAAAAACTTAAAATGACAAAAAAAATTTATTTAATTAAACTTATAAAAGAGGACATCTCATGCATCCACATCACTGGTTATTCACCCTTCAACATTTTACTTTTTACCTAAAACTTTTTGACGCATCAACTGTTCAAAAATCTCAAGCTGTAGTCTCATGATTTTAGTTTCTTTTTCAGATGAAATTTCATTTTGAACTGTTAATAAGTGTTTTAAGTTACATAAGACGTATGTAAAAGTGTAGTATAAAATAAGCCATTCAACCAATTATAAAGAAGGATATATACTTTATGTTATATTTTTCATGGAAAAAGGAGTTTTTCATTTTAATTCCTTTGCTGTTATGTTTTGAGTTTTCATTCTTTTCTTTTTAGTTTAACTTTTTCTTACTCTGTTTTCTTTTATATGTAAAATTTATCACCTTCTACAGAATTGTCACAAAATTAGTCTTCAGCCTGTAATATGTATATACTTTATAACACTTTTTTTAATAAAAATAATTTTAATAACTATGAAAAAAAGATGTAATAACTAAGAAACCTACTTTTCTTTTGCATTTCAAGCTCAATATAAAACGCAGGCGCGCGTGTGCGCGCAGATACATATAACGAATAAAATTATATTTATCTTCTTGACCGGCTCCTTGGGCACAGTCACAGTAAGCAGTTCATTCTCCATAGAGGCCTTGACCTCATAGACCTTGGCATTCTCCGGCAACCGAAACCGGCGGAGGAACTTGCCGCTGCTCTGCTCGACACGATGCCACTTGTCATTCTTCTCCTCGTGTTCTTTCTTTCTCTCTCCACTTATCTGCAGGATATTCCCTTCTTCTACTTCGACCTTCACTTCTTCCTTCTTCAGTCCAAGAACGTCCACTTTGAAAACGTGGGCTACTGGTGTCTCCTTCCAATCTATGCGAGTGTTCAAGAACTGCGTTGCCTCATTTGAGAAAGAGGAGTCAGGTTGAGACAGGGCTCCAGAGAAGGGAAAGTCACGAAATGGATCCCATTGGTCTAGTGAGAAAGGATAGGAGATGTTTGCTCGCTTTCCTCCGAAGAAGCTTGGGATGATCGACATTGTTATATCTTTGTTGGCTATTTGGGTACGAAGATTGATTGTAGAATCCGTCGTAGATGGACTAGCCGCAACACTGACTGATTCGCTTTTCCCATAAATGATTCCGACGCTTGGCACTATTGTTTGATTCCAAGTACCATAGTTCCCATCATGGGGGTGGCAATGTAAGAATTTCTTTCTTTGAAGCTCTCCTTCAAATCAATTTTTTTGAATTTCGTTTACATCTATATATATGATGTCTTCTGTTCTTATTATTGTTCTATTTTTGTTTACACTTAGGAAGGGAAGGCCAAAGTGATACAAACATTACTCTTTATCACTGAGTTGAACACTCTTCTGCATACATACTTTGGGACTCGGCTGCCAGCTATTATTGGAGGGTCTTATACGTACAACATTCCCATTATCTCAATTGTTTTGGCTTCAAGATATAGCATAATTGTGGATCTTTATCTTGGCTTCAAGAAATATGCTTCTCCAATGTTCTTATCCCTCCATTTTTGTTTTGTTTGTAATTATTAGGACTTATTTTATGGAAATTTTGTGTTATGGTGTCAACTATAATTATCATAGGGAGGAATTCAAGGGGCTTTGGTTGTTGCCTCATTGGACTCGTGGTCGGTCTTGGACTATATCGACTTGGTTTCCCTAAACTAAGAAATTGCAAGATGTATATATTACATACGTATGGATTGGTTAACCTATGCTAACTCCCGTGCCCCTTCCATAATCTTTGCTTAGAAATCAATTTCATGGACCGCGGTGCACACCCGCGGTCACTCGATTGTATAGCGAGATTTTTGTATTTTTTAGGTTTTTTAGTGCGAAACTATAAATAGAAGAAGGTTTTTAGAGTTCAGGGAAGAGAAAATAGAGAATGGAACACTGTGACGACTGCTAGGGCATCAAAGACTAGGTTTTTATTGGTTTTTGAAGATTGTTAAGAGATTTGAGTATGTATTGCTTATTTGAATTTAACTTTATGTTTTCCTTTACATTCATGTCGAGCTAATCAGTTTTATTGTTTGGGATGTGATTGATCAAAGCACAGTTTGTAATATCTAATTGCAATTGTTGATTTATAGATTCTATTCCTTATTGTGTAGACTTAAAGCTTTATGTCTACTGGCCATAGATGTATTGAATTTAGTATTTTAGTCTATCTCGAGAGAAAAGTCTAAAATATGGATATCACAATCTGGACCTAGACCAGTTGGTTGATCGGGAGATTGTTGACCAATCTAGGGAGTTGCACAGGTAATATCAGTCTAAACACATAGATTGTTAAGTGAACGCCTCGGGAGAGGGTTTGACGAAACAAATCTAGTGAGTGTTGAAACGCCTTGGGAAAAGGGTTTCAACCATTGATGTTATAACTCATAAATTAGCTAATTCACAAACACAACTAAGATTTGCAAACTATGTGGAGACATTCATTATCTTAGACATGTTTCTCTATTGGATTCTTAAAATTTATCATTATCCTTGTTTACAATAGTTTCTGGTTTTGAAATTAACTTAATCACATTCATTCTTGTCTTGATAAAACCGTGATCATTAGTAACTCTGGTATTAAAAAATCAAAAGGCACCCTTGTTCCTTGAGGACGATACCCGGACTAATCGAATATTACTATTGCGATCCCGTACACTTGCGGGGTTGCCAACAGAGAGTAACATCAATTCCTGATGAGATGATCAAATAAAGACCTTCAATGTTTATTGTAACTTCGTTATTATTCTTCACAGAACGATGAGAAGAATTCAAGGGGCTTTGGTTGTTGCCTCTCTTTTTCGGATTATAGTTGGCTTTCTTGGCTTTTGGAGAAATGTTGTTTGGTGTGTAATTCAAAAATGTTTGCCTCATTGGACTCGTGGTCGGTCTTGGACTATATCGACTTGGTTTCCCTGAACTAAGAAATTGCAAGATGTATATATTACATACGTATGGATTGGTTAACCTATGCTAACTCCCGTGCCCCTCCCATAATCTTTGCTTAGAAATTATAAAAAAGAAACACTCACATACTTCATTAGTCCAACATTAATTGTATACACCATTGAAATTGCTTTACATCTATCATGTTCACTAGTATGTTGGGCTACATTGAATGAAGTTTGAAATGTATGCTTTGCTTTTATTAATGTTTGCAGTTGGCAAAATGTGTTGAAATTGGGCTTCCAGAGCTAGTTTTATTGGTAATCATTTCAAAGGGAAGTAATGTTAATGCTAGTTAATCTAAGGCCAATTTTACATCTTGGGCCTTGATGCATTGTTCAAACATTTCTTTTATCGTGCTTGTATGCATTTGTAGCTTGAATTATACTAAATCTGAACTGGCTCTATGTCCTCATAAAGATTTAAATTGCTTGATTTCTTTGTCATAAGCTTCTGATAATCTGATATATCTTATAATATTGATTTGCTAGTTCAAATATGATTTTCAATGTAGAGTTTATTTTTTAAGGTCCATGAGAGTCTAAGGAATATCAAGAAGGTGTTCGAGACTTTGTAAAAAGGGCTAAGTAATCATAACTAATGATTAGTAATTAGTTAATAGAGTAGAGACACTATTGATGACACAACCATAATATAGAAAAGCTCGTGCATAATTAATGAAAACTTTTGCCCAAACAAGCATCATATTAAACTTTCAACATTTAAAAGAATAATATACTCATGATGTCATAATGAAAAAAGAAATGATCGGAAATAAAAATACTTGAAAATGTTGCAATTGTTGAATGATGTTGTACTTATTTCCTTTTCTGGAGACAGGCTTCTCAAGTGCTGCAATTGGAGAGGAACAGTTTGGAATATCTTTTGAATCATTTTTGTGGAGTTACTACAAACAAAGAGTAACTTGTTTAGGCATTTTAGTTCTACTAATTGGTCATTTAAAGATCATTCCCATCTAGTATTAGTATGTGTGTGCACACTCGCGTGTTTTTTTTTCTTGAGACTCCTTTCTAGTATGTTTTACCTTTTGATTGCCATCTTATTATTTCTAAAATGCATCTTATGCTTTTATCTAGATACCAGAATGCAGATTGGAGAGTAACATCAATTCCTGATGAGATGATCAAGTAAAGACCTTCAATGTTTATTGTAACTTCGTTATTATTCTACATAGAATGATGAGAGGAATTCATGGGGCTTTGGTTGTTGCCTCTCTTTTTCGGATTATAGTTGGCTTTCTTGGCTTTTGGAGAAATGTTGTTTGGTGTGTAATTCAGAAATGTTTGCCTCATTGGACTCATGGTCGGTCTTGGACTATATCGACTTGGTTTCCCTGAACTAAGAAATTGCAAGATGTATATATTACATATATATGGATTGGTTGACCTATGCTAACTCCCGTGCCCCTCCTATAATCTTTGTTTAGAAATTATAAAAATGAACACTCACATACTTCATTAGTCCAACATTAATTGTATACACCATTGCAATTGCTTTACATCTATCATGTTCACTAGCATGTTTGGCTACATTGAATGAAGTTTGAAATGTATGCTTTGCTTTTATTAATGTTTGAGTTGGCAAAATGTGTTGAAATTGGGCTTCCAGAGCTAGTTTTATTGGTAATCATTTCAAAGGGAAGTAATGTTAATGCTAGTTAATCTAAGGCCAATTTCACATTCTGGGCCTTGATGCATTGTTCAACCATTTCTTTTATCGTGCTTGTATGCATTTGTAGCTTGAATTATACTAAATCTGAACTGGCTCTATGTCCTCATAAAGATTTAAATTGCTTGATTTCTTTGTCATAAGCTTCTGATAATCTGATATATCTTATAATATTGATTTGTTAGTTCAAATATGATTTTCAATGTAGAGTTTATTTTTTAAGGTCCATGAGAGTCTAAGGAATATCAAGAAGGTGTTCGAGACTTTGTAAAAAAGGCTAAGTAATCATAACTAATGATTAGTAAGTAGTTAATAGAGTAGAGACACTATTGATGACACAACCATAATATAGAAAAGCTCGTGCATAATTAATGAAAACTTTTGCCCAAACAAGCATCATATTGAACTTTCAACATTTAAAAGAATAATATGCTCATGATGTCATAATGAAAAAAGAAATGATAGGAAATAAAAATACTTGAAAATGTTGCAATTGTTGAATGATGTTGTACTTATTTCCTTTTCTGGAGATAGGCTTCTCAAGTGTTGCAATTGGAGAGGAACAGTCTGGAATATCTTTTGAATCATTTCTGTGGAGTTACTGCAAACAAAGAGTAACTTGTTTAGGTATTTTAGTTCTGCTAATTGGTCATATAAAGATCATTCCCATCTAGTGTTAGTATGTGTGTGCACCCCCGCGTGTGTTTTTTTTTGTTTGTTTGTTTTTTTCTTGAGACTTCTTTGTAGTATGTTCTACCTTTTGATTGCTATCTTATTATTTCTAAAATGCATCTTCTGCTTTTATCTAGATACCAGAATGTAGATTGGAGAGTAACATCAATTCCTAATGAGATGATCAAGTAAAGACCTTCAATGTTTATTGTAACTTCGTTATTATTCTTCTCTTTTGTTACTAGTTTCAATTCCCTATAATTTGGATATCTTATTGGACTTCATCATTCAACTCCATTTTTACAGATATGCAAGAGAGGATAATCATTATATTGCATATCTATGATTTAATGAGTGGACAGGTCACTTGCTACATCAGCTAGTATTGCACTACCTGATGTAGAAAGTAATACTAGCTGATGTAGCAAGTGACCTGTCCTCTCATTAAATCATAGATATGCAATATAATGAGTATCCTCTCTTGCATATCTATAAAAATGGGACTGAATGATGAAGTATAAGATATCCAAGCTACAGGGAACTGAAACCAATAACAAAAGAGAAGAATAATAACAAAGTTACAATGAACATTGAAGGTCTTTACTTGATCATCTCATCAGGAATTGATGTTACTCTCCAATCTACATTCTGGTATATAGCTAAAAGCATAAGATGCATTTTAGAAATAATAAGATAGCAATCAAAAGGTATAACACACTAGAAAGGAATCTTAAGAAAGGAAAAAAAAAACACACACACACACAAGTGTGCATACACATACTAACACTAGATGGGAATGATCTTTAAATGACCAATTAGTAGAACTAAAATGCCTAAACAAGTTACTCTTTGTTTGTAGTAACTCCACAGAAATGATTCAAAAGATATTCCAGACTGTTCATCTCCAATTGCAGCACTTGGGAAGCCTGTCTCTGAAAAATGAAATAAGTACAACATCATTCAACAATTGTAACATTTTCAGCTGTTTTTAGTTCCTATCATTTCTTTTTTCATTATGACATCATAAGTATATTATTCTTTTAAATTTTGAAAGTTCAATATGATGCTTATTTGGGCAAAAGTTTCATTAATTATACACTAGCTTTTCTATATTATGGTTGTGTCGCCAACAATGTTTCTATTCTATTAACTAATTATTAATCTCTACTCTATTAACTAATTATTAATCATTAGCTATGATTACTTAGCCCTTTTTAGAAAGTCTCGAACACCTTCTTGATATTCCTTAGACTCCCATGGACTTTAAAAAATAAACTTTACATTGAAAATCAGATTTGGACTAGCAAATCAATATTATAAGATATATCAGATTATCAGAAGCTTATGACAAAGAAATCAAACATTTAAATCTTTATGAGGACATAGAGCCAATTCAAATTTAGTATAATTCAAGCTACAAATGCATACAAGTATGATAAAAGAAATGGGTTGAACAATGCATCAAGGCCAAAAATGTAAAATTGGCTTTAGATTAACTAGCATTAACATTACTTCCCTTTGAAATGATTACCAATAAAACTAGCTCTGGAAGCCCAATTTCGATACATTTTGCGAGCTGCAAACATTAATAATAGCATAGCATCCATTTCAAACTTCATTCAATATAGCCAAACATGCTAGTGAACATGATATTTGTAAAGCAATATGAATGATGTATACAATTAATGCTAGACTAATAAAGTATGTGAGTATTTATTTTTATATTTACTAAACAAAGATTGTGGGAGAGGCACGGGAGTTAGCATAGGTCAACCAATCTATATGTATTACATCTTGCAATTTCTTAGTTCAAGAAAACCAAATCGATATAGCCCAAAACCAACGACAAGTCCAATGAGGCAAACATTTCTAAATTACACTCCAAACAACATTTCTCCAAAAGCCAAGAAAGCCAACTATAATCCGAAAAAGAGAGGCAACAATCAATGTCCCTTGAATTCCTCTCATCGTTCTGTGAACCCTCTAATAATTATAGTTGACACCATAACATAAGAAATTTACCATAACATAAGTCCTAATAATTACAAACAAAACAAAAATAGAAGGATAAGAACATTGGAGAAGCATATTTCTTGAAGCCAAGATCAGTATCCACAATTATGCTATATCTTGAAGCCAAGACAATTGAGATAATGGGAAGGTTGTACATATAAGACCCTCCAACGATAGCTAGCAGCCGAGTCCCAAAGTATGTCTGCAGAAGAGTGTTCAACCCAGTGATAAAGAGTAATGTTTGTATCACTTTGGCCTTCTTTTCCTAAGTGTAAACAAAAATAGAACAATAATAAGAACAGAAGACATCATATATACACAGATGTAAACGAAACTAAAAAAAATTGATTTGAAGTAGAGCTTCAAAGAAAGAAATTCTTACATTGCCACCCCCATGATGGGAACTATGGTACTTGGAATCAAAATAGTAGTGCCAAGTGTAGCCAGATAATGCTAAAATCCTGGTATGATTGCCTCTGCTTCATTACACACACACACAAAAACCAAAAAATATCGAAAAATGGTTGGAAAGATGGGCAAAGAAGAACGAAGAAAGAAGATCAATAAGAAAAGTGAATTGCGCTGATAAAAAAGGTGGATGTGCTTCGATTTGGAAGAAGAATAAGGATAATTGTGCGAACGTTGGAGGAGGGCACCAAAAATCTTGGGTTTAATATATTTGATAACCATTTATGACAGCTATAATATGTATTTTTTATAATAACTTTTTTAAATTGCTATTATTAATCAATAAAATGCTATAAAAATAGATAACTATGAATGCTATGCTTAAATTATTTTTATAGCATTTTGTATATATCATTCATAGCACCTAAAAAAAGCTATTAACTAGTGTTATAAAAAACCATTTTTCTTATAGTGAGCAAATTATCCCTGTGCATTTGAAACAAGAGTTTCTTCCTATGCACCTACTTGGGATACCAACTAGTATCCTAATTCAGGAGCTACAAATCGTATTACATTTGATGCTTCAAATCTCATGGTTGGTGATGATTATTCTGGAATTGAGAAAGTGAGAGTTGGCGATTGGGTCAAGTTTGTCCATTTCTCACATTAGACATTCTAAGTTTCCATCATTAGATAATTCTAAAATGCTCACACTTACTATGAAGAGCATTTACCAATCTTCTTCATGTGTCGTTTATTACTAAGAACTTGATAAGTGTATCTACATTTACTAGAGATAATAATGTATACTTTGGGTTTCATCCGTACGATTATTTTATGAAGGATTGTCTTTCACACAAGATACTACTAGCGGGGATACTTGAGAAGGGACTCTACAAGTTTGATAACAACCAAGTATTTGTCAAACCTAGTTGTATAAAAACAAGTTCTACTATACATGAAAGTGCTGCTATTGGTAGCTTTTTCAACTTGGTACATACTCTAGAAGCTAAAGATGACGAACCAATTGTTGCTAATGGTTCACCTAGTAAAACAACTTCAAATAAAGATACTAGGAGCTTTGATTTGTAGCATTGTAAGCTAGGTCACGTGTCTGAAAAAACTTTGTTCAATGTACTAAATGCATGTAATCTGAAATTTTCAAGCAATTCAAATTCTTTTGTTCAGCTTGTGCATTGGGTAAACTTCATAAGTTTCCCTTTTCCTGTTTCTCCAACAACTTATCATCAACCTTTAAAGCTTGTGTATTGTAATCTTTGGGATCCAGCGCATGAAACTTCCACAAATAGATATCGCTTTTGTGTTCATTTCTTGGATGCCTACTCGAAGTTCACATTGATATCTTATTAGACACAAATTTGAGGTGTTTAAAACTTTATTGATCGCCAAAACGCAAGCTAAATTGCAACTAGGATGTAAATTAAAGATGATTCAAACTAATTAGGGTGGTGAATATTGTGCGTTTAATGACTATGTGGAAACCAATGGTATAGTTCATCATGTGTCCTGTCCATACACACATGAACAAAATGGAGGAACTAAGAGGAAGCATTGTACAATTGTTAATCATGGTTTGTCAATGTTGGCTCATGATAGTATGCCTCTTCGTTTTTGGGATGCAGCTTTTCGAGTTACAATTTACTTGTTTAACAGACTACCTATTGCAGGGGTGTTTGGTTCTTCTCCACTTGAAATTTTATACAAGGTTCAACTTGATTATTCTAAGCTGCAAGTTGTTGGGTCTACTTGTAATCCTAACTTGCAAACGTATCACAAACATAAACTAAAATTTCGTTCAATCTTGTGTACTTCTCTTGGTTATAGATTTAATCACAAAGGGTAAAAGTGTCTTTCTCCATCAGGTTCAATATATGTTTCAAGAGATGTGCAGTTTGATGAATTTCAATTTTCATTTGCTTTTCATATGAAAATTGTTCCTATTACTGTGTCAACAGATAAACTCATAGTACCATCAATATTGATTCCACAGGTGTCTAAGTCCTCTCTTGAAACTGTTCAAAAAGCACAAACTTATTCATCTTCTCCAACTATTGTTAGTGCCCCAATTGCTTCTTTGGAAACTCAAGTTTCTAAACCATCTCAACCACTGGTTTCTTCACATCCTATAATCAAAAGAGGGAAAGTAGGCGTGTTTAAGCCCGAAGTTTTTGTTGTTGCCCGAGAACCAACAACTATTTCTGATGCATTACCACATGAACATTGGTTTGTAGCTATGACTTATGAGCTCCTTGCTCTGGAAAGAAACCAAACATAGCTTTTAGTTGAGTTGCCTCCAAATAAGAATATCATTGATTGTGAATAGGTGTTTAAAGTAAAAGAAAATCTAGATGAAACTATTCATTGTTACGAGGCTTGATTAGTTGCAAAGGGATTTCATCAATGACCTGATTTTGATTACACTGAAATTTTCAATCCAATGGTAAAACCAATAACTTTTAGAATGGTACTATCAGTTGCCTTAACCTATAACTGGTTCATACATCAAATGGATGTAAATAATGTCTTTCTCAATGGCGTATCCGATGAAAAAGTCTATATGCAACAACCTCTTGAATTTATCACCCAAATACTAAGCACTTACGTGTACTATGTGTAGACTGAATAAAGTCATTTATGGTTTAAAACAGGCTCCTCGAGCATGATTTGAGAAGTTACATATAATTTTGATGGATCTTGGATTTCAATAAGCTAAAATTGATTAGTTATTGTTTGTAAGATAGTCATCTACTTCAATATTATATCTTTTTGTATATATAAATGATATCATTTTCATTGACAGTAATTGGTCTAAAATTTCGGTGTTAATTCATAAGCTAAATTTACAATTTGCTTTAAAGGACTTAGGGGTGTTATCCTACTTTCTTAGCATTTATGTGAAGCAACTTGATGGTACATTGTTTCTCTCATAGACCAAGTATATTTTGAATCTTTTATCCAAAACTACAATGCAGTTTGCCAAACCAACCTCTACACCTATAGCTAATGATACGATTATTAGTAAAGAATGTTGTGAACCTATTGAAGATGTTGAGTTGTATTGTTTCATTGTTGATTCTTTGCAGTATGTTACAATTACTAGTCCTAAGATTGCGTATTCAGTTAACAAAGTGTGCCAATTTATGCAAAATCCTCAGAGGTGTCATTGACGAGCTGTTAAAAAAATACTTCAATAATTGATGGGCACTTTGGACTGAGGTCTTCATCTCAAACCTCTAGGTTCCTTTACTCTTACTACATTTTGTAATACTGATTGGGGAACTAATCTTGATGACAGATGTTCTACCTCAGGTTGTTGTGTTTATTTGGATAAAAATCTTATTACGTAGCAATCTAAGAAATAGTCTACATTGTCAAAGTCCTCAACTGAAGCTGAATATCGTAACATTGCCAATGTTACAACAGAACTTGTTTAGTTGCAAGGCTTAATGAAGGAATTATAGTTGCCAATCTCTTCGATTTTTGTTCTTCATTGTGACAATTTGAATGCAGCTTTGCTATCAGCTAATCCTATTTTTCATGCTTGTACAAAATATATTGAATTGAATTTATATTTTGTTTGCAAGAAGGTAATGCATAAAGAAATCTTTATTATTCATATTCCAACTTCTGTTCAAATTGCTAATGATTTTACCAAAGCCTCATCAAACTCTCCTTTTCTGTCTTTTTCAGTATTAGTCCAACACCCTCGCTAAGTTTGCAGGGAAAGGGAAGGGGGACGAGGTTTGTTAAAGAATGAAAACAAGGGAGTCTATTAGTGCATAAGGGCCAATTTCTGTGTTTAGATAATTAGTTAATTAGAGTGTTTAATCATATATTGTTAATTGCTATTCTACTAATGTGCATCAATTTGTAGAGTATAAAATAAGTCAATGTAACAATGTTTAATATCTTTTTCCTGA
>JAJIYU010014241.1:0-13343 GCA_030144865.1 Tinospora cordifolia
ATGCAAAATGAAGCCTTGCTTGAATGGCCCAGGAAGCAAGATGTTAATAGTTGGCTTAGCCATTCATTCCTCTAGGCTCTCTCTCTCTCTCTCTCTCTCTCTCTCTCTCTCGCTGCATATTTTTCAGTTTTTGTAGGGGATGTCTTGGGATTTTAATTCCATTTCTTATTGCATGTATATTCAAAGTTCATTGACTTGAGATTAATTTTTTTATTGGTTAATTATTTATATTTGATAGAGAAGTGACCAAGTCGTGACCTTTTGGCCACTTTTTTTTTTTTTTTGAAATCTGTTCCAATCTCTTAAGCTTCACATTACTGGAACCAATGTGTACATTCCTTGAATTTTAAGCCCTTGAATTCAATGAAGATTGGAGATTGGAGATGAGAAGGTCATATGTAAAGAAGTTACCACATACATAAGTATTCGTAAGAAGTGAGAGTCAAGTGCAGCAATGATTTTGAAGTGCACATCTTATAAAAGTTGAAAAGTAATTTCAAAAAAAAAAAAAAAAGAAAGAAAAGAAAACATAAGCTCTATGTGTCTTTTTTTTTAAAAGAAAGGATAGATATTATATATTAATAAAGGTAGACAAGCAGCCTAAGGCGCCACACATGCTTACAAAAGAGAATACAAAATAGAATCTTGTTTGAGCATCCAATCCTTGAAAGAGAACCCAAACCCATCCTGCAATAAGAAAAATGGATTTATTTATAATCCTAATTAGATTCACAATCATCTTCTTGCTGTCCTTTTTAGCTTGACCAACAAGACAGTAAAATTTTTTCTTAAGCTCCTCCAATTCAACATGCCCTAGGGTATTCAAACAGTTCTTGATCTCTCTTCCTCTCATTATGGTCGTGTCTACTTCCTGTCTCTTATCAGATTTACTTTCTATCTTTGGCTCTGAATTTGGCACTATGGAAGGACGAGTCGATGAGAAATTAAAGAACCCAATTGATCCTTCCTCCCTATCATGCTGAGCCACCTGTTTATCTTGCATTATATAGCTCAAGGAGTCAGCCTAACAAGATTCTAACATCTTCTTATCCTTAGAATTGCCACAATCATCGCTCTCCTCTTTATCGTTCAATATTGTTTTCTTCCTTCTAACTTTGCCTAAGTTCTGTTCCCCCACCTTTCTAACACTATCAATGTGTCTAGTTTGGTGAAGGACCACATTTTGCTTCGATCTCCTCTTGTAAACTTTAATAAGAGGTCCTTCTAAACCTCTGCCATCCCCCTCATACTTTCTACCTTAGTGGACTTATTCAATCGGTTCCCACTGGATGAGGCCCGCTGAATATTTAGGGTCATGTTGGTCATGTTCCCTCATCTCCTTCTTTCAAGGCTTTCAAGCTTTGATTATGGGCCTCCTCGTCATTTGAGAATGTTTCTAGCCCACTGTGCTTTGATTATCAACTACTTCACCAGCCACCCGTTTGCATGTCTCCTCTTCGTGCATGTAGTTATTCTAATTTTCTGTCGTCATATTTTGCCCTAGCTTACTTATTTTGTCTTCCTTTGACATGACTCAAAATAAATGAACAGAAAACACCTTAGTTCCTATATGTATTTCCATGTTTTCAGGTAAAAAACTGCAACTCCACCCCTCGACCTTCAGAAACATAGTATCATAAGTGCCTCCTTCAACTGATACCGATTCCATCTTTATCAGTCCTCACATTTCATAGCAATTTTCCCAAAGGTTGCCTTCGTCCATATTGTAACAGGCACACCTTCGATTCTGATCTACTCCTTCCGGCAATTGAGCCATTGCATTTCTTTCTCCCAAGGATAATTTAGAGTTGAGTTAATTTTCCTTATCATCAACATATTCCACTCCTTTACTGATGAACACTTCAATAGACCTCTATCTTCACATACGGGGATCAACCTGCACTCCATGTTCGCATCTGCATGATTTATTTGGAGATATCCTCCCAGCAAACCTCGTATGAGAACCTCTTAAACAATAGCCACAAATGACTCTGATCTATAGGTGGTGCAAATTTGGTTTTTGGTATGATACACTGATTCCATGCAGTCGGCCTCCCCTGGGCCACTAATTTTGAAGTTTTTGTCTTAGGCTTAATGCTCTGATTCCATTCAGTTGGCCTTCTCTATTCGCTTCTGTACCGTGCCTCCTTGTCACCAGTCCACTCACCACTGCATCCACCCCTTCTGAACGAGCAACCCTTTCTTTGATACCTTCCGTGAAACAACTTAGCTCCACCTCACGCCTAAATCTCTCCCAGTTTCGATTTTTATCTTCCTCTGGGATAATGATCATTCTCTGGTATCCATTTTCAACCTTCAGTAACCTTAGATAACTTCCCCTTTAGTTGGTAAAGGTTTCTACTATCAACACCACTTTGTTGCTTCTCCATACCCTCTTGAAGCTACAATCTCTTATCTTTTTAGATGCCTCCTGCACCGTCTTTATGATCCACCTACCCGTGAAAACATTCATTACCACTTGAAATTGCCTTGATCTTGTGTATTCGCTTCAGACCAGGTCGCAGAATGACGACGCCGAGCTCGCATCGATGATCCCAGACCAAATCGCAGGGTCGCGTCACAACGATGAGGACGATGAACAGTCTGAAAGGTTTCTGTATCGTGACACGATGAATAGTTTAAATGGTTTCTGTTGAATGCTACGCCTATCAGACGACGACGACAACAAATTTCGTTGCGACGACGATCTATGATCTAAATCGCAGAATTGCACAAAGGCGATCCAAACAACGTCACAGTTCGCACTATATAGACTTTTTTTTTCAAATAATCCAAAATAAATACATTAATTTTAAATATTCATATATACAATCTACCCAACTTTTAACAATGCATTGCCATGTATGCTTCCACCTGGCATATTTGAATTTGTCTTGTTCACGTATGAAGGCGTCTTTTAAAAAGGTGCCTTCAGTGTAAATCAGATTTTTTCACTAACAATTTTGCTCGGTCTATTTAAAAGTGCCAAAAATTGATGGTCTAGTTATGGCCCCACAAAAGGTGATGAAAATACATCATTATGTTCAGGGCTGTCTTGAGTGTTTGATTGCTCTAAATAAAAGGATGTTTGCTTGTTCTTATATATATATCTCTTTGCCATAATTGGTGTGACGACCTATGTTTTTGACATCGGATTGACGGATATGACACATGTGTATTCTATGCATTTTCTTGAATTTTAATAAAAATAAACGAAATTTTCCTAATCTTTTTTAATTTCAAATTATTTATTGAAGAAAATGAGAATAATGTGAGAAAATGCAATTTTGAGGGAAAACGCATGAAACTATTAGGAAAATATGTTTTCTTGAGAGAAATAATTTTTAGGATTGATTGTTGAATTTTTGGAATAATTATAGAATTCTTAGAAGGATAAATAAAACTTTTGAGAGAAAAATATGAATTTAGAAGAATTATTCAATTTTTAGAGATAATAATTGCATAAATGATGAAATGGTGCATAATTGAGGCAATTTTTTATGAAGAATGATGAATTAGCAATTTTAAATAATTTTAGAGAGAAAAAATACAAATTTTGGTATATATATATACATATATAAGTGTATATGTATAAAAGAAAAAAAAAAAAGAGATTCGGTGCATGGGCCAAATCTCGGTCGGGCCCCAGGTCCAACCCATTGCGCGGACCTCGTTGCGGGGACACACTCAGGCCAATGGCTTGCGGGGCTTTGAAGCCCAACCATGGGCCAATCCACGGTCCGACCAGCCCACGCACCTAGGAATGGGTCCAACCCCTCTTCCTTTGTCGTTTTGTGCGAATTTCAGCAGATTTTTGCAGTATTTTCTAGAATTTTCAGCTACTAAACCATGGAAATACATGGTATTGTGTCCATAGTTTTGCCATCAACTCACAGCCTCAATTGTGGCCAATAAATGGTGCCAACTAGGCAGCCAACATGTGAGTTTGGAAGTCACTTGGATGGCCACATGTCACCCCATAATGCCATGCAAACTTCCTCTCATGCAACAAAATCTCATCTTGAGCACAAGTCCAGAAAATTTTTGCAGTTGTAGCCCCTATTCACAAGCTTGAATCTCCTTCATTTCTCAGCCAAATCTAGTGAACCATAACTTGTTTCGAAGCTTATACTACCATCTACGAAGTCCTACTAGCCATTTGTTAAATCTTGGAACGTTTGAAGCTAAAACCCCCTAGAAGAGGTGTTGTTCACAGAGTTTAAACCCAGAAAACTAGAAAGGTTTGTGTTGAAGCCACCTTTGGAGCTTCGGATAGTCCTTTTTCATTTTCATGTGTACTCTAACTTCCAATCCTTAGAAAACGAAAATTGAGGCTTTACATATGATTTTCTAGCCATTGAAGTTGATATCTACTCACTATTGCAGCTGTGTAACAGAAACAGTGTTGGAGCAACTATAGGAAGACTCACACTTGAACCATTATAGGCTCATCCTTGAGGTAAAACCCATCATTCTACCTCTTATCATGTGTATTCAAGTGTCCAAGTGGTAGAAACAAAAAATTGAAACATTTAATATGTTTTATAAACCACTATTGTTAACTATTAGACTCATTGTTACAACAGTGCCGACAAAAACCAGTTTGAGACCAAAGTTGGAGTTATATTTGGAGCACCTAAAGACACCCATTCAGACTAAAACCAGAGATGTTTTAGACCTCATAGTAGAGGTTCTAGAAAGGTATAAAGATCTGACCTTGAGCCTTTGTGAATATGATTTGCTACATTTACAAATATGTCATGCTTGTTAGAGTGCTAGGACTTCGAACAATTCATTGTGTTCTTTTAGAATGCAACAGAGAAATTGATGGAAGGATAGACATGATTTAAGTATTTTATGATACTGATTCGAAGTATTTTTTATTAATGAATGTTTTATGACCTACATACTGCAATTAGACACAAGAAATGGCCCATTAAATTGTGGTTTAATGGGGAATGAATACTAGAAAAATAGTAGAAATCATGAACCCAAAAAATTCCTATAATCTGGCTGAAAATTCTGAGATGAAATTAACTAACCAAACCTTGGTAGATTGAGCTAAAATTTGGTGGAGACATCCCTAAGTATGTTTAGAAGTTGCCTACTAAATTTCAAAGCATTATGATATGGATAGGCAGGTCAATTCAGGCAAACAATCACTATTTGTCACAGGGTATACAAGATCTTTACAATCTCTATTATTATACCTAGAAACCCTAGTAAATGATGTCCAAAAATTGTGATGCAAAATTCTGAGAAGATTTAGGAAGTCTAGAATAGTTCTGTAAAGTTTGGTGCAAATTTGATGTACGGATTAACTGCAGAAAATTGGGAAAATGGTTGCATAGATAATGCCATAAGCTAATGTTGTGCCTAAGTGATGGGAATTGAGAATGTTGACCCCCTTTTGGCCCAATTGACTCTATGAGGACCAGAATTGACCATTGGAACATTGTTGACTAGCTAGGTCAGCAAGTGATAGGTTGACTAAGGTTGACCAAGATTGACCAAAGTCAATCAAATTGACTTAGCAACTTAAAGCAAGTTGGACTAACATAGATAGACTACCTTTGACTAGGTCAGTCCATTGATTGACCAATGACGTAGAGTTACAGTGAGTCAAGTCTCATGTTAATATTAAGGAGTTACGTCGATTTCGCAGGACCAAGTACTAGCAGGACGCGGCTGGTCGCGAGAGGAGCACCGGGAGTGGAGCATCCCTGTGAGTAGTATTTTCTAACTTATTTTTTAAAGCTTGTTATTTTGTGCATTATGAAGATGGTATTATATATTGTGATGAGTCTGCATCCTTTAAACGAGTTTTAAATGAAAAGCACACCGAGTCTCAAGGTCCAACGGTACAGGGTTAGGGTGAGTTGTGTCGGTCTCTCATATAACCCTGATAGTGACCACCTAGCATAGAGTGCCTGCTGAGGGGGTTTTGTGGGCCTACGAGATGGTAACGACAATAAGTCCTAATCGAGTCAACACGATATGCCTAACTGTCTGTAACCTATTCGAGTGGATTTTTAGTCGTCTTGGGGGCTAGTAAGAGCCTCGGCGAATGTTTTCACTATTTTAACTATTTTTAAATGAAGGTCCACGATTGCAATATAGATTTAAATTGAATTCACTGTTGCATTCATTCTTATAATGTTATTGTTATGCATTCATTCGCATAATGCTATTGTTAGGCATTCATAGCATGTATTTTATTGTGAAATGTTTGTTTTAAGTTATGAATTAGACTACATTACTCACTGAGCCGCCATAGACAATTAGGCTCACTACTCTAACTTTTCAGGTCCTTCGGCTGTATATAAAGGCAAGGGAGTGGTCATTGCCTAGAGCTGCTCTCCCTCTCTCATTTGTTTGGTATGTTTTCTTCGTACTTTTTGTTTTAAGGGTTAGAAATTATGTATAGGGGTGAAGAAAACTCGTATATAATGGATTAGTCACTCTTGTTGCTACACATATTTCAATGACCCATTTTGGTAAATATCAAGTCTTATTGGTGTTCTTTGTGTTAAATTTCTTCTGCACACCCTATGATTACTTTGATAATGTGTGGTGTGGTGTTGAAAGATGAGGCTTAACAGTGTCTTGGCAAGTTCGACTTGTAGTTTGTCGGGACACTATGCCAGTCGGTTCATCCTTCGCCCTAGGGAAGGGGTCCCAACAGTTGGAGCAGTCTGATATTATTTAAAAGAGATAAAAAACAGTTAACGACATAGTTAGCTATTTCAAGAAGTTTTAAGTAATGATTTAAATAACAAAAAGAATAGTTATTTGAAATAAGTAGTAATCCTATTAAGAAATTAATTTTGATTAAGTTTCCGTTATCCTCTAAAATATGGTAAAATTACTTAATCTTTATCAAATATGTAATAGAGATACAGATTGAAAATAAAGGTATTGTGAAAATTGGATTTTCTCCCTCCGTTTATTATAAACTATGAAGCATCCATCACAACATTAGTATTGAAAGCAGGTTCAATTAAAATTCTAGATGATAGTTGGCAATGTTTAGGTTTCCTTGGAGCATATTTGTGTTCAATAAGCTATGCGGTGGTGTGATATTAGTTAATATATAATAAAGCTTGTTCCTTTTCAAAAAAGTAAACCGTACATCTCAAAAAATTGGTTAACGATCACAAAGCAATTTTGAGATTCAGAAGTTGAAAGGATTCCCTCCCTTCCTATCACAAGAGAGAAAAATTGAGACTGAGATAGAGATTGAAATATTTCTTCCACATTGTATTAACAGTAAATACAATAAGGGAACCAAGTCAGGATGTATACTGGATGGAATATTTCTACCACATTCAATTTCTTTTTCAACATACACTTAATGTTCTCCCATATTTTATTGGGATGGATTCAAAAGACATTGTAGAATGAAGATCAATTCCAGTTTTAAGATGGAATTCCATCTTTACACATTGATGAACATTCAATTAATAGCATAAGGAATGCAATAAATATTTGTTGGCATAAGGCGATGCTACTTGCAACCATGGTCTTGTTTTTCTTAATTCTAAAACCTAGCAACTACATATGTTTTAGCAATAGTGAGGGTGACTAATCCCAAGAAGGGAAGATCAACTTCTTAGACCTCTCACTTGAAAACCAGATTGTGACAGGTAGTGTCACAAAAATATGGGCGATCAATAGCCTGAACTCTTGTTCGATCAAAAAACTAGTCCTCGACCGATAGTGCCACACTTTGCATGTTGAAAATTTAATAGAAAATGTCATATTTGTCTTCTCCATTACAAACCAATAAATAAATATCAAACATCCATATTGGTGGTTGTGGATTGACTTCACATCGAGATAACAACATTACACTCAACATATAGGCATACCTTGCTGTCCACCATGGGAGAATCATCAACAAACCATGTGTCTTGTCTCTCAGTTTGGCAGTGAGCAAAGCATGAATTTATGAATAATCCATTTTCATTGGACTTTGAAAACCCTTTTACTGCATTCAACATTTGTTTTCTAAATTCTGCTTCATTAAACAAAAAAGATTAGATCACTCACGTATTCACGTATGAAGTGTCAAAACATAGAATGCAAGTGACTAACATCTTGTAGAAATTGGATTTGTGTGGCTTTGCATTCTGCATGATTCATTTTACTGCCATGCCAATCATTATGAGGATCAACTACTGGAGGAGCTAAACTTTCCTGAAGTTGATGAAAGAGAATAAAACTTAGTTGTTAGCCCTAAGAATATATAATACACAAGGCATTAGATATACAATTGCATGATTCATTAAGAATATCAAGCACCGTGATATGGGAATAAAAATTGAGGGTTAAATTTTAACCTGCCATGCATCATAGGTTGCATTGATGATAAAAAACAGGGTTTTGATGTCACTGATCAAGTTCTTAGGGAAGAAGCACTGCATCGAGAAAGAAGAGTAGCAATTAATCTCACCATAATTTACCTTCTTTTTTGTTAAACCAATTTCACCGTAAGATTTTATGAGACAAATCTAGGGAAGGGAATGGACTTACAGAAGTTGGGTCCAAGCGGTTTGTACAACTTTGAGGCAAGTTCTTCTCTAGACCCTATCACACAAATGCATGCTAAAATTTGATGAACTATTGAAAAGCATAATCTGAGAACTCAAGTTATAGATATTAGACAATGACACGTGGTTCAATCTAAAAATTAATAAGAAATTTCTAAAATAAGTACATGTAATTTAACAACACCAGGAGCCATCCAATGAAACAATTATTATATAATAGTCATTAGCATGAAGTAATAGTAAATAACAATACCGCTTTACTTCATCTGGGCCATCCCCACTGAAGGATGCACCATCACAATATCGAAGTTTGACTCTATTCCAGTTGTAAAAATCTGTAGTCATAATTAATATTGATATATCTCATAGCATAGAATAGCAAGAAAAAAGAAAGATGCAATAAAATCCACCATGCGCAAGAAAATTGAAGATTAATGTGTCATAATTTTGTCTATAGTTTTTGATGACACCAGTATTTTCTTCAGCTTTATTGCTTAATATTTCGGTAAATGGTATTGACTTCTCCATAAACTTCAATGAACCGCGATGAGTTGTTTTGCGGTAAACGCAGCTCCAAATGGAGTTGCACCAACTTCCTCCCTCATATTAACATTGTAGTATGTTATGGAATTCAAATAAAGAAATGTTGGGATTGCCCAAACATTTTTACGGAGTCAAGTTACTATTGTTGGAAAATTGGACATCCTTAGGATGCCGACAAGAAATAATGAGAAATGTAAACATTTGATTAATCAAATTAAGATGCTTACACAGTCTATATAATAGTAAAACACAATAGTACTAATATACCTCCAGGAGGAAAGCTCAAGGGTGCATGGAAAGAATATAACTACTATTTATACAAGAACTAACTGAGTTTTCAAATGATGATGGTAAAGACAAAAGCATGGACCAATACACATATGTCCATCATGGAACTCAACTTACAGGACAAAATCAATAATCATTCTACTGGAAGTGCCATTTCACAGAGGTTATATATGGGAAAAAAATGATATTTCAATTTACTAAACACCGGATAACATTGCAAGTGTAACATTTCACACACCTCCAATTGGATGAGCCAGCTATTTGCCTCTGACCCAAATCCTCGATGTAAATGATAGCCAGGTAGTGTTCCATCCAAACAAACTACATAAGACATTAATAATGAAACCAGAGTAATCACAATCTGTTGCGAAAAAAATCCTGGAAGACAAGCATACATTGTATAAAAGGCTTGTGAAAGTCTTCATTATGTTGTTGAATCACCTATACTGTTAGATAAAAAATCGTTCTATGTTAACATCAAAACACTAAATCTTCTCCTTCCTCTATTTTAAAACGGGAAACAAACAGAAGCGTTTACATGACTCTCAAAACCATAGGATTTATAGACAGAAAGATTAGCAATGAATGGGAAACAAAAAATCTACTAAGTGAAAGAGAAAGAATAATTTCTGACAAAAAAAGGAAAGGGAGAAAATAAAATTAAGTAGAAGAAGGAAAGGAAAAAAAATCAAATGGAACACTAGCAAGTCTAAGATACAATAATGAAAATGAGTCCTCTAAGATAGCAATTAGCAAATTACAAACAAGAAGAGAAAAGAAGCAAGACTTTTTACCAGCTCCTTTTTCAACAATTCCTTGAATGAGAGTAAGACCCACCATCAATGGAGTTGCAGAAACCCCATAGGTTTGCAAAAGAGTTGCATTCCAATCCCCAAAACTCTCAACCCATCTTCTTGAAATACCAAAACCCACCAACCACAATGCCCAAACAACCTTGTTCATGCTTCCTTCAGCTACCCACGACACCTCCTTTCCTAAGTTCGAAACTCAGTGAAGGGAGGGATCAAAGCAACCGATTTTTTAACTTGGATGAAAAAAATTGCTTTTTTTAATTTACTTGAACCTAGATTTTGCAATTTGTTGAAAGTAAGAAACGTTTACACATAGATATCGAAAAAAAAACAGTGTGAAGCTTATACCACACCTTTTGTACCTCTTTACCCTCATTCTCTCATCTTAACACACACTCCTTCTTTAGAACATCTTGTTTCCACTATTAATACCCACTATGGCTGCCATTGCACTCTTGCCACTGCCACAAAATAATAAATTTATTTACAAAACTGAAACTAACAAGAAGTATATTATTAATTAGTAGGCGGACATACCTGCTACTTAGGCCTTGCAGAAGGTAGGTAACATAGCTTTTTGATAAATGCCTTCGTGTCAATCCCCACAATCCACCATACTGTTAACTCTGAAAATTATAGGTAGAGAGCAGGAGGAGATTAAATATTACACATTGTCATACCAACAAATTTAAGGATTTAACAATGGCATTGGTGGTGTAGACTTGATTGTGTTAGAGAGTTTGCACCTCTTCCTATAGAGCTCAGACGAAGAAACTATAAAAATGGCACTGGTGGTCTAATTCTTGGAAGTATTGCACCTTTAACCATTGATTTGGCACCTGATATAAAAAGGAAATTCAATGTCAATCATTCTCAACGTAGAATATATTAAATGCATTTGAAACATGGATTAATAATTCAGTTAAACTTATCTTGCGTAACCTTTTCAGCTAGCCTCACCATGCACCTCTTTGATTGACACAAGTTCTACTTTCATATCACAATGTAAACATAAAGAAGTAAAACAAATATGGTGCAAAAATCAAAATAGATGTGGCCAAAAAACAACTCTAACACACCAAAAAACTCCAAAACTTTACAATAAAAAGCGCATAATATTACAATAAACAACTCCAAAACACAAAAAAAAATTTCCATTCTATTCCACAAGGTGGCCAATGGCGTCTTTTGTTTCTTCTTAGATGTCATCTTGTGTATTGTTGCAATGGTTGTTCATCAGGAGGCTCGACAGGAGGTTCAGGATGAGGTTGAATTTTATCTTCAGGCACTTGTTCATTAGCTTCATCATGGAACGTATCGTCGGATGGGAACATACTCGCATCAAATAAGAATCCGACATTTTGTGACGTTAAAGCTTGAACATTAGAGTATGACTCAAATGGAGCATTGTGAGTCATTCAAGTACGATTATATTGGGATGGCGTATGCTCTCCACCTTCTCTTTGTACCATGTACTCTGCCTGAACTGTTTGCAGTGAAGATAATGTAACCTTCTAAATCTCCCTCATAGATGCATCATTGCTATGTTGACTGAGCATGTACATATAAGCAATCTGGCTTGCCTAAACATCAACAAACAAGAGCAAAAAGAAAAATTATTGGTAATGATAAATATTGAATCAAAAATTTTATAATGTGGAATGAAAGATATATGCATACCAAGTAATGAAATCTTCCCCCGTTTATCGTCATAAATCTCCGTGTTATTGTTCGGTACCAAACTATGTAGGGATCAAAATAATTATCCGTATATGGTACATGAGAAGCATGTACTATCCCCTCGGCCAAATGGTCTGATCATTCTGCCCATTGCTCAATAAACCTCTAATGCACTACAAGCCAATCACAGTCAAATTGACCTCTCATATCTACATTGTGTAGATCAGCTTCTGCATTGTAAGGTTCGGGAATAGGCTGATACATTCCAAATTGTCATAATACTCGATCAAGACTATGATGCTGAACAATCGCAAAACAGATGAGTGGTGAGATAGTGCGCCAAATGTTTGTACCCCATTGGTAGTACTTCGGCAAATAATTGACTATATTGTCTGCGTATGGCATCCATATGACCTGTAAGACAATGACATATTTGTTATTATGGGTTTGAGGTCAAATCCCAACATATGGTATACAATAAGCAATTCAAATATAATGAAAGATACTTGCTGAAATGACTGCATATCCAACAACTCTCTGTACTTGACCAACACATGCATTAGAACACGTCTGGTCACTAATGCATTTCTCCACATGCAATATAAATAGAAACACATAAGAAAAAAATTTGTAGTGTTAACACTATGAAGGTCAATGTAATAGCGGTTAACTATCGTTCCACATTACCTATATCCTAATGGTGGCGGCAAAGTAGATGTGCATGAGGATCATTAATATTGTCCCATCTTTGTGGAGATAAAAAAGGAAATCGATACCATGCCCATAATTGTAATAAAATCAGCGCACCAGATACTCCTTTCTTCTCATAATCCACTACTCAACACATTTGACGATACAACCATGCCAATGTAGCACTACCCCACGAATATTTGGCAGCTTGGTCAAAATTTATTAGTAATGGCAAATATCCTAAGTGTACTAAATTATTTGATTGATTTGAAAATAAACAACCTCCAATCAGTTGCATAATATACGCCCTCACATATCGATCAACTTGAATAGTTGTGGCATCTGGAGGTAGTGTGACTCTCTGAACAAGTACTGACAGCTTCAAACGACCACCCCATCTATTGGTTCCCTCAGGAACAAATCTTAGTAACTCAGAACAAATGTCATCGCAATCCAAATCTGTTGACCCAGTAACAAGAAGCCCCAATAGCAACTCAACATCCTGGAGAGTGATGGTCGCCTCACCAACCGCCAAGTGAAATGTATGAGTCTCTTATCTCCATCGTTCAACCAATGTCATGATCAAGTGTCAATCTAACTATATAAACCCGATGCGTGCAAGCCCATAGAATCCAACTCTCTGTAGATGGGGGATAGTATAATCATCCAGGGGAAATGTACACTCAATCATTGCCTGTTGGCGATGATAGTGCAACTCAGGAAAGTTCTGGAACATAACAAGGGCATTGTTAGTAGTTAAAAAATAAATAATACAACT
>JAJIYU010014242.1:0-13328 GCA_030144865.1 Tinospora cordifolia
TTGCAGTTATAATAACACTTTTTTGTACAATTTACCCATAACATAAGTCCAGAGCCTGACAGTGCCCAAGCTCTTTCCATCTCCTTCAAGTATTTCAACACTCTTGCAAACCCCGGGGAAAATATGAGGAAGCTGGACAAGATTATTCTTGAGCAGATCATACATCTTTTCTGGTGGGCACTTGATCTCATCCTCAATATCAATCACATCAGGTGATCTCGCCATGTTTTCAAAATTTAGCAATATCGAAAAATATTAATGAAGTTCTTGGTTCGAAAGATCCTTCTTATATATATAGCAATACTATGAAAGCCAGGGCTGACGCAATTTGTATCAAATGTATAGCTCTCTCCTCCTGCATGATCCACGTGGTACAAGTTGACATGTTAACTTCTTCACCAGAACAATTACTAGCTAGCTATAAACTTCACTAAATAGATCGATCAGACGGAGAGATAGAGGGATAAAGGTCAAATTCCGCATTGTATATGGAGTTTTGTTCTGTAAAAGTGGCTTTTATCACTTACTATGCGAACCCACTCCAGGTTTAATCAATTGTGCCTAGTTGATAATTTAATTTACAGGAAGATCCAAAAAAAAAAAAAAAGAATACTAAAATAACTATAATTGTTGTTAACGTTTTAATATAACTTTAAAATTCATAATTATTAAATAGATAATTTTTTATATTTTTAATATCTATTTATTCACTTATTATAATGTTATGCAGTGGCATAGACATATAAAACTAAGAATAATATTAAGAAAAAAAATTTGTTACATTTGTTATATTAAGTTAAGATTTAATTATTAAATTAGTTTATATTACATAATTACGTCTCCAGTCATAAAATTATCTATAAAAATATACATTAATTAAATAATAAGATCCCACATGATCCAATGTTTGTTGTTGACTTTAATATTTATTGTCCCCATGTAAGTTAATGGGTAGCTACCTGTCTAGGATCTCTCGCACTTATATTGAATTTAAAAGGGTAACTGAGCTGTCAATATTAATGGCAACATAAATATATATAGATATATGTGGGTGTGTGTATGTGTATATGTGTAGGTTAATAATGGACTCAACCTTCTTATCCACTAATATTAAAAAAACATTAATCTTTTCCATCTAAAGATCCAAAGCTTTTTGAGAAGGCAATCAAATAATGTCATAGAAGTGGGACATTACCCAAATTTAAATATATCAGATGATAGCTGACGTACTTATTTAATGACAAGGTTTCCCTTTCATACGCATTTAAAGTCATACACAAAATTATTATTTGAAGTCCTTTTCATACACAAGATAAAATAAGATTATTAATTGTTATAAAATAACATTTAATTTAATTTAATTTAATAAAAAAGATTAAAAATAAAATAATCCATACAAATAAGTAATTAAAAATATAAAAAATAAAAAAACTTTCTGTTTGCAATAATATAATGATCGCAAGATAATTTTGCCTCAGCAATAGAATCAACAATTTTAGGGTTCCGAGTTGCAGCATGGAAAATTAACATTCCAAATTTTACACATTTAAGGAGAAATAGATTAAAAGAAGAAGAAAAAGCCTTATAATTGAGTAGAAAAAAGAAATTAAATAAAATGAAGGAAGATTGAATGCAGGAAGGTTAAAGAAAAAGACGAATAAAGATAAAGGGGAGACAATTAAAGAATAATATAAAACAAAATAAAAAATAGTTTAGTAAAGTTTAACATGTTAACCTTTACTAAATTTGGATTATAAATATGTTAACTTAATAAATTTGAAAATGATACGTTTAACATGATAATGGCTAAGTTAAGAGACGAATTATAAATCAATTGATTTAAAATTAATGTATTTAATTAATTTATTGATAATATAATTTTTATTATTTAAAAAGAACTTAATTTATTTTAATAGATTTTATATTTTTATAAAAAATAATTTTAAAATTTTATTATAAAAAGTTAAATAAATTACATACAAGTATATAATTATGACATACTTAATAAAAGAGTCAAGTTTGAGTTTATAAATCTAATACAACTAATAAATGGATCGGGTTTGAATTCGTAATATATAGATCATATTTTTTTATAACACGATCTATTTATAATACGATGACAAGAATTGTCATCCTTAATTTATTCTACGATTAAATATAAATATATGATTAATTTTAATTTTATTTTCATCTTATTCTAATTGTTAAACAAACTCTTACTCTTTTTGTGAAAGAAGGAGAGGCGTCGACTATATACATACATACATCAGCAATATCTAGACTCTAAATCAATCTGTCTCCAGCGAAAGGATCCACGAGCATAAAATAGCCAAAAGACTAATATTTTTTTAATGACAAAGGTCTCTATTATTCCTATGCATATTTCTGTGCATGTTTTCAACTTTCTAGAGAGAAAGCCCACAATATATATATATATATATTCCAATTATATGAAAATGTGATTATCTTAGTAGGATTAGATGTAGATACGTGAAGACTAATATTTTTTTAATAACAAAGGTCTCTATTATTCCTATGCATATTTCTGTGCATGTTTTCAACTTTCTAGAGAGAAAGCCCACAATATATATATATATATATTGGCTATCCAATAATATGAAAATGTGATTATCTTACTAGGGTCAGATGTGAGATAGGTGAAAAGGATTTGTATGTGACATGACATTTTGTATAAATAAACGGCAGATTAAATGGTCCTTGTTTGGCTGCTTTAGAGAATTACGATTAAGGTGACATGACATGCTGTCGGTGAAGGTGGGACGGAAAGTAGTTCAGGCTACATTTTCATGTGCCCCCATACAATTATTAATTTGAAACAAAATTGTAAAAAATGTCAGATAAAAAACGTAATTAGAGTAATATCTTCCACCTTTTTAATATCAAATGAAGACTAAAAAAAATAACGAAGTGAAGATGTAAAAATGAGAATAAAATTTAAATTGCAATTAAAAATGTAGTATAAAAAAATCAAACGAAGTGAAGACACAGAAACGAGAACGGAATCCAAATCGTAACTGAAAACACAATAGAAAAAATAAAGTGAACTAAAGATGCAAAAATACGAAGCAAAGATTATTCAAATCATCTGCGTTTAAATCAATTGAAGATGATTGAAAAAAAATAAACAAAGTAAAGACGCAAAAATGAGAGAAATCTCAAATGAAAACTCAATATAAAAAAAAAAGATAAAAAAAACTTACATGGAAGGAGTTTTTTCAAAAGAAGCCTTCCATGTAAATAGGAATTTACATGAAATGCGTCTTTTCAAAAGACGCCTTCACACATGGATTAAATAAAATTAAAAAAAGCCACTTGTGCATACGTGTGGCGAGGTACTGTTGAAAAGTGGGTATAAATGAAAAAAAATTGGGAGGTTTGACATTTTTAAAATAATTTATTTTTTTATATTATTTAAAAAAAACTTCGAGTTAAAGGTGTGATCTTGTATGTGTGATAGGGTTTAATGGAGAAAGAAGTGTCGAGCATGGACAATTGGGGTGGGCAAAGTGAGCGTATGGAGTTTGCTGCCATTGCTATTCGCGCAGCACCATCACAGTTCCTTTGACATGTTGAGATGTATACCAAACTATTATGCTTTGTTGAAAGCCAGCCAATGTTGCTCACCATCTTATACTTCGCCACCACGTTTTGCTGCTTATTCTTCTATGTTCGGTGTTGCCGATTTAGATTTGCTACTTCTTCTTTACTCCTACTACTGTTGTGACCCACTGTTGCTATTCGCACAACCCAAAATAGGATCACTTGTCGAACCCTAGGATGAGAGCAGAGAAGAAGAATGCACACTAATGTTATACAAGGGTTATAATAGAAAAAAAAAAGTTTACGATAGAATTCCGTATACAAAGAATAAAGTTGATATACCAAATGTTATATAGTTGTATACCAAAAGTTGGTATACTAATGTTATTGTAACATGATAATATATTAGAATATTAATATATTAAAAGTATACTAATGTTATACCAATTATATACCATTATTTATAAGATGAATGTTACATTAGTGTATATTGACAATATATTATAGTTATACTGCCTGGACATCAACTTGTGGTATACTAATAATTGTTAATTGATAATTTTTACAATACTCTATATTAATGTTATACTAACAGTATATCAATGTTATACTATTGTTTATAAACTAAATGTTAAACTAGTTGTATACTAATGTTATACTAATACTTATTAATAAATAGTTTCTGATATTTTTGATATTAAGTTTCTGAAATCAGAATAATTGTATTTATACAATTATTTCTATTTTCTTGTATAAAAATTGTACTTTTCCTTTAATTTAAATTAAGGGAGGGTCCAATTTTGGTGGTTTCAACATGTGGGGTAAGTTAATTAAGAGGAATATTAATTAAAAGATAAGAAAAGAAAGTTGTTATTAATAAATGATTAATATATATATATATATATATATATATATATTGATGGATCATCTTATATGTAATACCGAGACTATTTTCTGTATATATATATGTATGCATATGTCATTTAATTGATTAATTGGTATAGACACATGCATATATATTAATTATTACCTAAGTATGTGACACTTTATTGGTGCATATACGTATATATATATTTGTCATTGATATACAATTAATTAATTGACATAGAAGTATATAGGGATATGCATTAATTAATATTAGACATATAGAAATATTGGGTATATATATTCTTCTCTATTTAAATAAGAAAATAATATTTTGAATAATATACTTAGTATGATATTAGTATAGAAAAGTATGTGTGTAAAGTATTAATTAGATGCATTCATGAAAATAATATTTTATTTAGTATCATATTAATATATATAGAAAAGTATATGTGTAAAGGAAATGCATTCATGAATATAATATTTTATTTAGTATGATATTAAGATATACATATATTATATAGAAGAGTATATGAGTAAAGAAAATGCATTCATGAATATAATATTTTATTTAGTATGATATTAAGATATGCATATATTAGTTAGAATACATGTATGATATTAAGATATGCATATTAAGAAAATGATAGTATTACATTGGAAAAATAGACAAAACTAGTTGAAAAATGACTCTATATAAACCCCCCTACTCTACCCATTTTAAATATAGAAAATGATAGTCCCACATTGAAAAAATAGACAAAACTAGTTGAAAAATGACTCTTTATAAACCTCCTTACTCTACCCATTTTATTCATCCTAAAGCAAGAATTGAAATTTTTCTTGTTTTCTCTTTGCCTCCTTCTTGGCAACCTCAATTCTTGTTCTTATTTTCTTGAGCTATTCTAAATAGTTTGTGAAGTAGTAGCAACGAAGTGCTACATAAGTTAGGAAGCGATCTCGATGTGAATTTCTTTCCTTTCTTTTAATTTATTATTTTGATTTAAATAATGCTTGATTGCTTTATTAGTTTAAATTTATTTTTGTCTTTTTTATTAATGCTTTTCAATTACTATACTGTTTATGACCAAGAGAGTATGTTTTGTAGTTGCGTCTTGTACGATCTTCTACATTAGAAATCAAAAGTCAATATGAATGTTATACTGTTGGAGTTATTATTTATTATGCATTATTATGTTGATGATGACCAAGAGAGTATGCTCTGTAGTTGTGTCTTGCGCAATCTTCTACATCAGAAATCGAAAGTCAATGTTTTCGTGAATGTGAATGTTATTACCGTTGTAATATTATTTATTATTGCTCCTATACACAAAAATAAGATTAAATAAGATTTCAACCACGTATCGATATGAGAGACTTTTTGTGTTCCATGTAGAATTAAAACTGGCTGTCAATACTGACACCGGAATAAAATGAGTTTTAGGAATGATTCCACTAGAGATGGATTTGAGTTTCAAAATTGATCACTCTTCCAAGATCTGGAGCACAGAGGTTATTTTCGTTCGGTCTAAATTACAACGGAAACAATATGTTGTTTGAATTGATTTAATCCCTGAAAGTGTTTGATATGCTTGTATTATTTAGTTGAAATAATGAATTAAATAGATGGAATAATTCACTAGGCTTTTTAGCGCACCCCCTATTTTTTACATTTTAGGAAATTAACTTATCAGCCAACATAGAGAATTATTTGCTCTTTTATGTATTTCATTGTAGGACATGTGAGCTCAAGCTAAATTATGTTTTTCAGTTTTGAATTTATTTTCGCTATAATTGATCATTGTATTCAAAATTTTTGAATAAATAAATGAAGGACCTTATTTATTATGATATCATTTTATATGTAAACTAATGTATACATGAACCTTCATAGATTTGGGTCTAAGAATAAGAAAATGTAGCACGGGTTCGTCTCTCCGACGGCCCAAGATTATTGATTGAAGAAGATTAGACTGTCAGATGATGTGAACGATGGGGCTCGAGAGGCAGAGTGTTACATTATATCATCGCATGAGTTTGAATTATGTATTTATGCATGTGCAAGTTAATCACATTGGTATTTGGGTCAATTTATAATGGAAAAAAAATTGAAAAGTTTACTTTTTCTACACTCTTTGTTACTGTTGTGTAATTGAAAATTTGTCATATCTTTTTGAATTATACAATTAAGACAAATACAAAGTATAATTTCGTGATTGAATGATGATTATGACTTTTGATCAGGCACAGCCCCGAGGCAAGGCCCAAAGGGCGATGGCCCTAGGCCCCCGTCGCCCTTGGGCCCCGTATTTTCAAAAGCCAATGTATAAATATAATTATAAATTATAAATTAATTTAATCTTTATTTTTAGGGCCCCCAATTTCTATTTTGCCCTGGGCCCCCAATATTATTGGGCTGGCACTGCTTTTGATACTACCTAATGATTCATAATTCTATATCAATAAAGTGTGCTAAAAAATTATGTTTCTTTTATATTATCCAAATATAATATAATAGATTATTTAGATTTGAGACCAACTTTATATTCATAGTTCCTTTGTCTAGCATGCATGCTTGCATATTATTTACTTGATGTGATGGAAAAATAATTTTTATTACAAATGTATTTGGCAGTGCAAAAATATAAAATTTCTTAAAAAATAAGAATCTATATACTTAAAGAAAATTCTTTTTTTTTTCATGTTTAGTTAGCAAAAGTGGTGAGAAAAAGATCTACAAAAATATTTTTAGGTCCACATATTTTCTTACCAAAATTTTCTTTGCTTAATTAGGGATGAAAAGATAAACTTTTTTTGTGAAAAAAAAATTTGTACAATAGTTTTTTTTTTTAAAAGTCAATTTTTCTTATATTTAACCAAACAGTCATGTTAAAGTTTTTTCAAAAATATTTTCTCAATCCTTTTGAAATAACATTAAAAAAAAAATCATAACTTCCCAACACACCCTAAAATTTAGAGTTCTGCAATGGTATTAAATTTACATGTTCTTCAGTGTCCCTTTTTAGTGGCTTTTATTCATCCATTCATAACAATTCACATTCAAAATAGAGGAAATTATAGAAATTGACAATTTATAAAATAATATCAAAAACAATTGCATCATATAATATTTTTTCAATAATATCACTTTTGATTAAATATTTATATTTTTATTAGACTATTTATTGTTCCACGTCAATTAAGTCCTAGTTTTTGCAATTGAAACCAATCCATCCATCTTGAAAATGATATATCAATCGACCCCTCATCTACTCCACACCCTACTGCTTCTTCTTCCTAATTGTTATTTCTCGCTGCAGTCGCCTCTACTTCTCACGTTCACCATCGCCACTACTTTCCCTCACTGCTGCTCTCCTTATGTTGGTGCTTGTTATTACGTTGCTGCTTGCACATTACCACAGCTCATCACCTTCTTCTCCGCTGCTCATTGCCATCACCGCATCTCCCGTCTCCACCATCTATTGCTCGTGCCACTGATGTCATTTTGTTGATTTTCTTCTTCTACTTTGTTGTTCTATTGTCTTGTTGTTCACCGATCACAGTAGTTGCCTTCTTCTTCTGCTTTGCCACTGTTCACCGCTATATTAGTTTGGGCTTCCTCTTCCTCTCTTCTTCTTTGCGTTTGCACATCGCTACTATTGTTGTTTGTTGCTTTGCACTAATCACCATCATTGCTGCATTCATTCAATAAGAGAAGTTTTTGTTGGAATAAAAATTGTTCTCTAAACTTTTATTTCTTTTCTACCGAATTGAATTACACATTGAATCACTTATAGTATATTTATAGACACCTCTAGACACTTCTTCTAAACTCTAAAGACTTCTAAATTAACTAGTAATCTCAAATTGAGATTAACTGAAACTACCTTGTTGGACATTATCCAGACTCCTAATAACACTAATTTGACTCAAACTGAAACTCTAATATTAGATAATCTAGATCACAATTGTATCACTGTTACAATTCTATCATCCTCCCCATAAGCTACATTATCTGAATTACATTAAATTCCTCCCATAATTCAGATTTTGCACACACCCAATGCATTCTTCAACTTCAAGAATGTCTCGATCTTCAATGGCTTAGAAACAATTTTGCTACAAACATAACATTGAATTTTAGATTTATCATTACCTCGACCACGACTATCGCGTCCGCCACCAGTGCCATGACCATTATTTGAGTGCCCGCAACCTTGGTTTTGGTGATGTTGTTGCCCTCGGCCACATCCTTGACTAGATATCTTGTATGGAGTTGGATTGATTAGTCGATTCATGGAATCGCCCAATCAATCTCATCTTGTTGCAGCTTAACGTATCATTCGTCATATTAACGGTACATTTGATCATGGTTTGTTATATTCTAACACTGTTGATTCTACTCTTTTTGGATATTCTGATAGTGACTGGGGTGATGATCATGATGATAGAAAGAGTACATCTGGATATACATTTTATTATGGTTCTACTACTCTTTCGTGGTCTTCTAAGAAACAGTCTAGTGTTGCCTTGTCCACATGTGAAGCTGAGTATGTTGCTACTGCCTCCAGTGCCTATCAAGCTATTTGGTTGAGAAATATTCTACACCAGATTCACATGTCTATTGATCGACCTACATCCATTTATCTTGATAATGTGTTAGTGATTGATTTGGCAAAGAATCCACTGACTCATGGCTGAAGTAAACATATTGATATGTGCTATCACTTCCTACATGATCAGGTACAACAAAAAGAAATTGCATTAGTTTATTGCAGGTCTAAAGATCAAGTTGCAAATTTGTTTACTAAGCCATTGAAAATCGAAACATTCTTGAAGTTGAAGACTACATTGGGTGTGTGCAAAATATGAATTATGAGAAGAATTTAATATAATTCCGATAATCTAGATTACAATTGTATCACTATTACAACTATTATTGTCTCATTCTTTGCTCCAGCTTCACTATTGCTATGCTATTGATGTTGATCCAATGCGGTGGCCGTGGCTCTAATACCACTGTTGGAATAAAAACTGCTCTCTAAACTTTTAATTCTTTTCTACTGAATTGAATTACACATTGAATCACTTATGATGTATTTATAAACACCTTTACACATTTATTCTAAACTCTAAAGACTTTTAAATTAACTAGTAATCTCAATTTGAGATTAACTGAAACTATCTTGTTGGACATTATCCAAACTCCTAATAACACTAATTTGACTCAAACTGAAACTTTAATATCATATAATCTGGATTACAATTGTATCCCCATTACAATTCTATCAATTTTCATGTATATCAATATTTATTCAATCTTACGATATGAATATATTAAAAGTATATCAATATTATACTGACTATGTACTAACTTTGATATACTAATGGTTGTTAATCAATAATTTTTACAGCATTGTTATACCATTGTTATATCATTATTTATATGTTAAATGTATGTCAATGTTCATTTGATATTATAATATTAATATACTAAAAGTATACTAATGTTGTATCAACTGTATACCAACTTTTGATATATTAAAAGTTGTTTAATTAATGATTTTTAGAACGATGCATATCAATGTTATATTAATTGTATATTAATATTATATTATTTTTTATAAGGTAAATTTATAAAAAATATTGTACCGATACCAACTTTTGATAAACTAATATTTGTTAATTAATAATTTTTGATATTTTTGATATTAAGTTTCTAAAATATATAAGTATATAAATTGATATTTATGTAATTACTTTTACCTTTTTTTTTTTTTGTATAAATTGTGTTTTTCCCTTCAAAATAAGACGCCACAAGTATAGTATCCACATAATGTCCAACAAATGGCGGGGCTTAGGAGTGAAATTGATTCAGAAAGGAGCACCTAGTTACCTAACCCAATCCATTTGGTCATTCATTTTCCTAAAAAGCCCAAAAGGATGGCCTGCCCTTGAGGCCCAACTACAGTTATAATATATTAAGAACTTCCACCTTAAGAATATCATTAGGGTAAATTACAAAAAAGATATCATATTTTTATAAAAAAATTTATAAATATTTAACAAAGTTTACAATCTTTCTTATTTTAACAAATATTCACAAAAATACCAACTGTGTCTCACTCTCTATTTCTTCTTCTTCTTCTTCCTTCATTTTTCAGGATTTTTTTAATTCACTCATTGTGTTAAACTTTTATTAACTACGCTTTTTATTAATATTGATCATGAACAGAATTCACTGGCACTATTAAGAGACTCGGATCTTCATCACATGCAAGTTTTAAGTAGCATCGAGCTAATCTTCAATGATGATTGCGTTATCGACACAGATTCTTGGTCAATACATATCAATTATTTGTTTAAAAACAGTCTTTGACATTCTCTACTTATATAATATATAGATAGTATTCAACTAATATTCATATTAGTTATGGATCATTATTTATGAAATATGGTATTTTTATATTAAATTTTTATTAGTTATATATGTATATATATTTATATATACAATATTTTTGTAATATTTACTATTTTCTGATTAAAAATATAATTTTCTGTTGTAAATATTATAAATTGATAAAATGCTAGATTTTTTTAAAAAAATCCATAATTTTTTTGGCATTTCAATTATATGGAAAAGTAGGACTCCCAAGGGAATACGTTTAAACATTTGATGAGTTCCATTTTCTCCCCACCTTTGGGCTTTCCCCAAATACATATATAGCATCGATGGTGCTGCTGAGAGACAACAAGATAAAAGTTAAGTAACATCCAACTAATTCAAGAAAGAAATATTTCAAAAACAAAAAAAATAAATAAATAAAGAAATAAAGAAACAAAGTTGAGTTTTTGTGGATGTTGGAGTATTTGATTTCATTTTGAACTCTTGTTTTCCAGTTCTTTCAGTCCGGTTAAAATTTCCCATGAAAGTTTTCCAAGACACTATCTATAATGGGACTCAACCATGGTACTCTTAAAAGTTCAGCTACTATAAAATTTTTGGGACCTTCATGCTTTGCTTTCATTTCATTTCGTTGCCCTATTTGATTGTATAGAACAAAAATACTTTTCAAGAAAAATAAAAATTTTCTTAAGTAAAGGACAATTTTTTTTATGTTTGGTAACTCAAATTTTCTTTAATTTGACAAACTTCTTGCCTTTTCCCTTCTTTTCCTGCCTATTAGACGAAAAAAAGAGATTTTCTAGGAAAAATTTAAGATTTGTGTAAAATGTAACAAATTATCGAAATTTATCTTCATTTCCCATGAAATAAAATTAATCTTCGATAGAAAGTTAATTACAATGATTTAAACAAAGACTACATGCAATCAAACAAGCATGAGAAAAGTTTTTTAAAAAATATTTTCATAAAAAAATAACATTTTTTTTGTAAAATATTTTCCATGCAATCAAAGAGGACCTTGGATTTTATGTAATCGTGGCTTTTCATTGACAACATGAGATTATTATTTTTTATTGCGCAAACAATTTTTTTTTTTCAAAGTTAGGAGTTTTGGAGCTACCTTTTTAATAAAATTAGGGGCTTAACCCTATAAAACTACTCAAATACTAAACAAATATAATCAAAATACACGTTCATCCATAGCGTACATCAACTAAGTATATGCTGTGAACTAGTTCAATTTAGATTATAATACATATGTTTAGATTACATAAATTGTACATCACCTCGTATATTATTGAGGGTGTGCTTTGTTGTTAAGAAAATTTTCTTTAAAAAAAATATCATTGTCTTAGAAAGTTTTTCTTGAGAAAATGTTATTGAATTTTTTTCACAGTTGTTTAATTAGACGTAAAAAGATTCAATAAAAGTTAGTTATAACTAGTTGTTTTTAAATTAATGTACAACAAATTTTTTCATAAAAAATTTTATTTTCTCATCCTTGAAGGCAAAAAAATTTTGATTAGAAAATTTGTTGGGCTGAAAAAATATTTCAAATTTTTTTTTTACAATTTTTATCAACTAATTACACATGAAAAAAATAATTTTTTTAAGAAAACTTTCAAAATTTTTTTTTTTTAATTTTCTTACCAACATGTTTGGCCTAAGTCTCAAATCTATTACATAAACGCTAATCTCGGGGAGCATCACACGGTAAGAAAGCCTTCCCAAAACCCAATACAATTAGAATATTCATGGCAGTTTATTTTCAATAGTTTGGGCAGCCATTAGAGAGAAGAGTCCAAGCTGATGATACTCTAAACAGTTAAATTTGCGAAGGGAAAAGAGAAATACAAGTAATAACAAATATTTTTCATCAAATCAACTCAACTAGGCCTTTTTCCAACTAGAAAAGATAGGTTATATGAATTTACATCCTTCATTCTATTCTATCAAAAAGTAAATTACAAGTAGGAATATATTAATTATTTTGTCAATGTTATTTAAATTATCGTGACCATGAATTGTCAACAGGTCGCTCTTTAGGATCTCACAGAAAAATCTGCATTTTGAGATTACTACTGTGTGAAAGAACAAGAGTTGGAGATAGCACAGATCTTACCCAACACAAGAGCAGCTCCAATCCACCCGGTGACCCCCCACCTTTCACCTAGAAGGAACCATGCAAATCTAGCACCCCAGAGTGGTTCCGACGCATAAATTATCGCTGTTTCTGTAGCTGATACATCTAGCATCGCTGCCATCTACATGAATTAATTCAATTGCAATTACAAACTAGACTAATAGAACAGAAATAATGCATGACCACATTTTCTTTCAATCCAAGGAACACAAATTTCTAGAATGGCTTCAAAACCTATATAAGAAGTGCAATCTTACCTCCACCCACAAGCAGAATCCAGTTGAAAATACACCTGTATAGAGTGCCGGTACCCATGGAAACTCAACTATTCAATCACACACCATTTCCCAT
>JAJIYU010014243.1:0-13337 GCA_030144865.1 Tinospora cordifolia
AATAAATAAAAATATATGAAAATGAAAAATGTAGATTATTTAATTATTGGCATTAAAAATATTAAATAGAAATATCTCTAATAAATACAATATTAAAGAAATAGAAAGGAGAGAATATTAGAAAATTGATATAATGGAAAGACATGTGCAAAAATCATGTTCACATCAATTAGGAAGTGTGTAATTGACAAGTTTCGGATAATAACATTATTAGAAAACAAATTGGTAATTAGAAACTGCATCCAACAGTCCAAAACCAATCTGCACAATCCAACGAATGAAATCGAAGCCTAAAACAGTGCCCAAGAGCATCAAATCACTAAAATCCAATGGCCCAGAAACGATCAGCCTAATCGTGAATGACACTGCACTCGAGATTAATTGTGCAGCCTGGATTGGTGTTCAAGATCTGATGCTGCACTCGAGGTCCATCCAACGGTGAAGATCAAAGCCATTTTTTTAATCGCAATCCAGTGCTGCGCTCGAGGTTGACCAACAATCCATAGCGAATTCGTTAATCTCGATCGCGATTGAGTACTACGCTCGAGGTTGATCAACGGACCACGCTGATTTCGTTGATCGCGAATGGCCATGCTGCAATCGAGGCCCATCTAACTGACAAGATCTAAGGTGCCTGATATGTGCTACGATCGAGGAAATCCGATGATCCATAGCAAATCTGAAAATCATAACCGTGACTGAGTGCTGCGATCGAGGATTATCAACGGTCCAGATTCAAGGCTCTGAAAATAAAATTGAAAAAATTCGATTAAATCTAAAAAAAATCCAAAAAAATCTGAAAAAATGTTTCTAAATTCGAAAAAAAATTATTCTAATACACTTGCTGTTTTCCTATGCTTGGGGGCATGAAATTTTGAATAATTGGCAAGTTTTCTACAAAGAGAACACCAAAAACTTACCATTCTACATTATTTTGAACTCTATATAAAGGACCCCTAATGCTCACATTGTCTTCATCCCAAATCAAGAGCATATTGGTCCCTGTTGACTCTCTCTAGCCTTCTTCTTGGCAATCCCCTCAGTTCTTGAGTAATCTTGAACTATTCTTGAGTGTTCTTGAGTGTCTTGAGAGTTCTTGAGTGTTTGGAAGCTTTGAAGTAACATAACTCTGCCAGATTTCGGAGGCGTACAGAAGAGACATATTTAAAGTGGAAGTGATTTCTAACTTTTACTTCTTTATTTTAATTTGAATAAGTTTTGCATGTGTGATGATGTTTTGAAGTTGAATGATTGAATATATGTTTTGAATATGCATGCTTTATTTATTTCATGTGCCATGAATATACATGTTATGCATGTTTAGAAATCAAGAATAATGAAGCATGATATGCTTGAATTGTGCCATGAATATAAATTTGATGGTTCATGTTATGTACATGTTACATCAAAGGTTTAATATGATATTGTGTGCTTTATCACTAAGAAAAGATTAAATAATGATTCAATCCACGTACCGGAGCGATGATGGACTGCATAGTGTCATCGTGTGTGTTCCACCCCCGACCCGGCTTGTCAGTTTACCATTGATGATTTTGAACTAGGTTTCCAAGAGTGATCCCTCTTCATAGATATTGAGTTTGAGTTTTCAAGAGTGATTCTCTCTCCCAACGATGTGGAACACAGAGATTAAACTCTTTCGGTCCGAATGTCAACCATAAACAAGAAATTTGCTTGAATCGCCTAATGTACAAAAGTTTTTGACATGCTTGGTTTGTTTGAATTGAAATAATGATTTAAATGTTTAAAAAGATCCACTGGGCTATGTGCTGACCCTTCTTTTATTTTTCAGGTAATTGATTTACATGAAGATCATGAATATTAGTTAGGTTCTTTTTATTTAAAAAGTTTCTAATTTCTATGTAAGGGCATGTTGCCCAAGTTTTGAATCTTTTGTTGTAATAATTTTCTTTAAGTTCAAATTATGTACTTAATTTTTTTTAATTAATTGAGTTTATGAATTTCAGTTATTTCTTATATTATTGCCTTATCAATTTCTTAAATTTAAGTTATGTACTGTTAAATACAATCAAGGCATGAAATAATTGAAATAGAAAGTGATGCAAGTTGTGTACTTGTAAATGTAACACCAGCCCGACCCGCTGTTTGTTTTAGTCCACTATCAAGATAATGGTGGTCGTGTCCAATGCTTAAAGATGTGGGGGTTGGGGTGTTACATCAAAACCCACAAAATGGCAACAATATGAAAGCTACAATATCCAAACCAATATTTCATTTATTAAATGTATGATCTCAATTTTTCAACAAATTGATTCATTTACCTTTTAAGATGCAAGTTTGATGTTTGATAATTTCAATTGTCTTCACAAAATTTTAATGAAAGATCATGAAAAGCAATAGGGAAAATTACATGATAGGAAATAAGGGAACAACTATCATCTTGAGATAATGCATGCTCAAAGAATAATAAACGTTTTTTGGTTGATCTACCAATTTTTAATTTTGGTCTTCCCTTATTAGTTTTCTTGATAGTTACTTTAGACAACAATGATGATGTTGAGTCATAAGTCTCTTTCAATTTTATGAGCATTCATGATTTTATGTTACCATCATTAGCATCAAAATGCCTTAAGAACGCCTTAAACTCAATCATACGTTATAATTCTTGTTTCAACTCTTTAATAGAGACAATTATATCAAGTTTCTTCCAGATGGACATCCATGAAAGAGGATAATGCCAATGTGCTTAGAAATATCTGAAGATCTTGTCGGCGCAATGTAATCCATGTGTTCTTTATAATTGGCATCCACTATGAGATCTCTCAAAATGATACAACTTACTAAGTATCCAATCTATGTGAGAATGTTTGATAGTGAACAAACTTTGTTAAAAGAATGGCACTATCTTGATATGTTGTGGTACCAACAAAATAAATGGTATTTCAAGATGACTTAAAAGCTTAAATGTCTCTTCAACTTCCCATGCACCTCTACTTTGTTTGACGTGCCATTGTTGAAATGTATCACTTGATCTCTTTCAGTTACCATAACTTTGATGTGTTATTTTTTGAACCACTCATTCGATATGTATCCTGTGACATTATTATATCATCTAAATTCAATGGCCAACACCTTTACATGTAGGTATACATCTTTAAACTTAGATTGTATTGGGATGTGCCACACTATCATATATGTGTCACAAGAATTTTTATCCTTCAACATCAACTTTGTTTTGCCCTACTCATCATTAGTTATATGCGAATGACATAACACATAACAACTTTTTCACATTAGGAAAATCAACATCCATTACATTCATTAGATCAAATTATCTATTTTTGATAAAAGACCTTGAGTTTGTTCACCTTTGCAAACAACCCTTTTTATTTTTGTATATTGTTAAATATGTATACATGGGTCATGAAGAAAGTCATATAGTTGATGTCACAGAAACAAATATTAATAAATGTTTATGTTGTATGTGCAATCTATTATTAAAATTCTTTAAGGGCAATGCAACAAGTCTAATGAAATTGGGTGAAACCCAAAATAAAGTAGTAACAAAATTAGGAGCTCCATTGTACTTAAGTCATTCAACATCTTGCTTGTCAACAAGTTTGAGCCTCAATTATTGCATTTGAGACCTCCCACACCATGTTCAACTAATTTATGTTTTACATTATAAAGGAAAAGAACCATGAGAGGATACGTGAGGAAAGTTGTGCTCTCTATATAGGAAACTGATATTGCAGAGAGATTAGTCAAGAAGAAGAAAATGGACATGTTTGATCAAGATGTTCCATGGTTGCTCGCTACTGATACATCCGAATTAGGAGGAGAAGCGATTACACCAACAAGTAGTATGTAACACACTAATTCTCAGTCCTTTCATTTTTGTCACGTCAGAGTCACGTGCAGAGAAGCAGGCCTATTCTATATTAAATATTGCACATGTGTTGATTATCGAGGACTAGGACATTACTTATCTCACTTATATTAAATATGTTTCTGGACATACCATATCTCATATAAATAACTTATATGTCTCTTGGGCATACCAACAAATATTCCACGGATACATACAGAGATAATTAGATAAATGAATCATTTCCTCAACATTTAAGACTTAATAAAACTTGAAACAGTGTTTCCAAAATTAATCTCTAAAACATGGCCTACATGGCCAAAATTTAAGCCATGAAGACAATTAACAATTTAAACTAGTTTAGAGGTTCATATACCCAATCTAAACCAACTGAGGAAATGAAAATGTCATCAAATGACCTCCATAGTGAGGTCAGCTACTAGCTAGAAAGTATCTTGGAGAGGTTGGTGAGCAAGCACTACCTCAAATGTCACCTGAAATGGAAATGTGGGCTGAGCTCAAAAGCCTATTGGATCATACACAACACGTCCATAGTATTATTCAGTCAAAATATCAAACATGCAAATACTTGACATACATTAAGTGTTTCAAACATTCAATTGTTCAGCAGTTGTTAATTAGACTGAAAGACTAACTCATGGTGTTCTCTTATCATTATCATTATATCATAAGGAGAAAAAGGAAAATGCACTAGTGCCAAATTCCAATGCGATATAGGGGCATACCCATCACCCACCGTGGGAGCTAGGGTCTCACCCATCATTTTGTCATATGGAATTATAGACTAACCATTGTTCCAATCGTGAAAACACCATAGTGATCCCCTGTAGATCACTGCGTTGGTACGTGGTTCGAATATTAATTTAACTTACTTTAGTTCCATACAATTATTCATTTTTTTATCATGCTTATCATCTCATAATTGAAATATCACTTGCATGTGAATCAAGTATGCTAATCATCTCATGAACAATACGATATAATCATTTAATCTCACATTATGAAAATGGGCAAACAACAAGTAGGAAGATACTAATCATGTTATGTACACCCTAGCATGCTCCTACGCATTCAAATACTGTAAACAATAATCATGTTTAATATTTAAAACTTAAATAAGACTAGGGAGCATGGTAATCATCCCCACCTGTATAATTAGTTCCTTTGGGCGCTTACTTGTAGTTGTGTTAGTCTTGGATCTTCAATCTTTAAGATTTAGCACAAATATTATGCGAGTTTCAAATATTATTAATGTGTTCAAACCACAATGTAGTGATTTCTTACTTGTGGTGGCGTGCGGCATGCTAAACGAACGCAAATAGACAGGCAACAATGTATTTTTGGTAAACCGAAATGTGTAGGTAAAGGCAAAGAGAGGACGACGTATTACTCTGGTAGTGTGATAAACTATAGTGTGTTACCATCATTCATACCGTGATAGTCACGTATTACGCTCTGTTCATGTGTTTCTGGTTTCTCTTGTGCACGATACTACGATATGTTGAACTCTAATATCAAAACATAAATCAAAATGATCCGCAGAACATTATACCTTATAATCACTCATTGCTCCCCTTGCTTACCTTGGAAGAATGCCTTCAACACTTTCTATGCATTGTTAAGTGAAGAGAGACGTTCACAACTCAAATAATGATATGGTAACAACAAATGACATTGATTTCGACTGAAACTAATGTGTTATCTCATTTGTACACATCCCGAAAAGTGTAACAGTCCAACCTTATGCAGTTTTGTGTTGTTCCTCTCCTAACAGTGCTCTTGGGGTCATCAAGAGAGGGTCGAATGGTATAGTTTCAAACTAGGAATGCGTGTGGAATGAGGAGGGATATTACAGAAGTCGCTTGGAATCAGGTCAGGGGAGAAATAGTGTGCGGCTGCAGGGTTGAAGACGAAAGCCAGAGTTTCCTCTACACAAGAAGGTTATATATATTGAGCAAGGTTAGGGTTTTTTCGATAGAACTTCCAATTTTGAGTTTTAATCGCAGTATCGTGGTCTTTGGTGCCAGCATTGTGGTTTTGGCACTATTCCTAATCGCAAGACCATGATCCAAAACCGTAGTACCACGTCTTCAACAAAATCTATGACTTTTTCATTGTAGGACTGCAATTCCACACGAGTACCGTGGTCTCCACACTAGTACCGCGGTCCCATGAGAAGGCCATTTTTTATCGTAGGACTGCAATCCTTATGCAAGTTTTTTTTTTTAAACTTTGGGTTATTACATAGTATGAATTGGGTGTCCTATTGAGACAAACTACTCTTTGGCACTACATCGGATGACTCAATGTCAAAGTCATCTGCTGACGATGTCGAACAAGAGAGCGTTCACAAATGAATGACCCTTTGCTACAACTGTTAGATGATGACAATGAGATGGATGACGTGGAAAGTCGCCAAATCTTAATAGGAGATAAGATGGTTAAAAAATTGCGAAAGCCTTAGAAGAGAGCCGTCATTGTTAAGCTTCTGGGGAAGATAGCTAGCTATTCGTATTTGACGATCAAGATCCAGTTACAATGAAAACAGGTTGGAGAGTTGGAAGTTATTGATTTGGGAAATGATTTTTTTTTTGTTCTTGTAAGGTTTAAGATGAAGAAGCATGTATCAAAGTCTTATTCGGCAGGCTGTGGATTACTCTAGATCATTACTTGACAGTTAAGCACTTAACACCATAATTTAGACCCTCCCAAGTATCAATTTCCTTTGTTCTAGTCTGGATTGGATTGCTAGAACTCATGCTGGAGTACTATAATGAGGCTATTCTGCATCATGTAGGGAACATCCTTGGTTGCTATGTTCGGACAAGTCATGCTACGAACCTAGCTCAAAGAGGGAAATTTGCTCGAATCTGTGCAGAAGTGAACACTGTTAAGCCTTTAGTCCCAAAGATCTTCATTGGAGGGAGGGAACAAGCAGTTGAATATGAAAATCTGCATGTTATTTGCTTCCATTGTGGATGTTTAGGCCATGTGAAGCAGTATTGCACGAATAAGGAAAGGGCTAAACTTGATTCGCCATCACTGAACCAAGAAAATCAGAAGGAGCAAAGAGAAAAACAAGAACAAAGAGAAAAGCTAGAACACACTCTGGTAGTAGGAGATTTAGAACTTGGGCCATGGATAATGGCTCGACAAAGTTACAATCATCAAAAAAGAAAAAGAGTAAATCTTATGCATAGGAAACAAGTAAAATGGAAAGGAAAAGAGTTTTAGAAAGGAAAAGAGTTTTAGAAAGGTTAATGATTAAGAGTTTTAGAAAGGAACCTTTACTTACTAATTCTTATGCATATGAAACAAGTAAAATGGAAAGGAAAAGAGTTTTAGAAAGGTTTCTACAATGAAGATACCCCAAACTTGCCAATTCATGCCCATTAAAACTCTATATAAACCTAAGTATGAGCACCATTCTCTTCATCTCAGCATGAACTGAACAAGTTCCTTCTTGCTCTCTTTGCCTCCCTCTTGGCATTCCTCCTTTTCTTTTGTTGTTCTAAATAAAAATTAGAATAGTAGTAAGGAAGTGCTACACAAATTTTTGTGCTAGCAGTTGGGGAGATCTGAAGGAGATTTAATAGAGGCTTCAAGAGGAGAAAAGTCATTTGAGGTGGAAGGAATTTCTAAAATTTTGACTTATTATTTGGATTCAGATATGATGTGCATGGGTGTTTATTTTTAGTGAAGAGATATGCCATGATAATGCATGCCATGATTAGAAATGCATGTTTAGGATTTTATGATTAATGATGCAAGATTTGTATTGATATATGCCATGTTACCATGCTCGTATGTTTAATGTTATTTAAGTTCAGTTTATTCACATGGATGTTATTTTTTATATACTAAATCAAAGATTAAACAAAGATTTTAACCACATACCGACATGATGATAGATTTTTATCATGAGTGTTCCAATTAAGAATTTTGGATGTGAACTAAGGGTTAGAAATTAACCCCACACCAAAAGTAATGGGTTTGAGTTTCAGTAGTTGATCTCTCCCTAAGGGTTGGAATATTGGGGCGTATTTCCCTTCAATCTTTCATGTCAACTATAACAAACTATTGTTTGAATTACTTAATCTCTTTAAGTGTTTGTTATGTATATTATAATCGCTTTGAAATAATAACTTAAATTTTTAGAATGATCCACTGTGCGCATAAGCTCACCCTTCCTTTTAATCTTTTCAAGAAATTGAGATTCAAAGGCTACTGAAATTTCTCTTAGATTATCTTTCTTAGAATTTTTATTAAATTGTAGGGCATGTTGGCCCAAATTATTTCTATTTAAAATTTGAAGTTATTTGAGATTTATTTCGCTATAATAAACAAAACACATTGTACCCTTAAAATTCTGAATTTATTAATGATATTGAATTTTTGTTTATATCATGATGTTGATATTATTATTCATGAAAAAAAGTTAATGATTAATTATTTTATTTAGATGCTTCCAAATATTATTTTTTTGAATTATGGCATGAGTTTCTAAATATTTAGAATGTCCCAAGGATATGGGAACAGAAAAGGAAAGTAAATAATGTAACATGGGGCCCACTTCCCAGGTGGGCCAAAAATGGAAAGAAAACACAGTCGAATGACATGGGCTCGGGGCACGGGAGGTGGGGTGTTACATCTTGACCCTAGACCATGGTCCTCATGCAGATGTTTCATTCTCACAACCTTGAGATGCAGGATTGCGGTCTTCCTCACCAGGACCACAGCCCCATGACACTATCCCACTTCAAAACACAAGACCGCGATTCCAATTTTAGGGACTGCTAAATTGGGACTACGGTCCTTGTGTGTAAGTTTTTTTTTTCATCTTGTCCCTTCATTTGTTTGTTTCTAAAACTTGGGTTATTATACAAGTATTGGCTCCAATTACCCTTGAAGTCAACGACATATGCTCTCAAAATATCTTCTAATATATGTATCACTCTCTCAGACTGTCCATTTGTCTGAGGATGGAACGCAGTACTCATGGTGAGTCTACTGCTTAGTTTCTTTTGTAGGCTCTGCCAAAACTGAGATATGAATTTAGAATCTCTATCTGACACAATGGTCTTGGGTACAACATCTAGCCTTACTATCTCCTTATCATACAATTCTCCCAGTTTTCCAATTTAATCTGTAGATCGAATGGATAAGAAATGAGCTACTTTCGTGAATTGATCTACAATCACCCATACTGTGTCTTCACCCTTCTGATTTTTGGGTAAGCTTCTCATAAAGTCCATTGTAATATTATCCCACTTCCATTCTGGGATCGAAAGTGGATGTAATATCCCCAAGGGTTTTCTGTGTTCAGAATTTACCTGCTGACATATCAAACATTTAGAGACATACTTGGCTATGTCCCTCTTCATGCCTTTCTACTAGTAAGTCTTCTTGAGGTTATCGTACATCTTATCACATCCTGGATGCATCATGTACTTGGTCTGATGAGCTTCATCCAGTATGGTCCTTTTCTTTGCCTGTTCTCTGGTACACAGACTTTGTCTCCAAGTCTCACTGTACCTTTGGCATCAATTTCGAAATTGTTGTGCTTGTCTTGCTTGACACCTTCTTTCATATCCACAATCCATTTATCATGTTTCTATTCATCTCTAATTTGCCATGGAAAGTCTAGTTGGCAAACCAATGTACATAGGTGTACCTGTTTCCCATCTGAAGTTACTCTAAGATTGTAATCACTGATCAGTTGATACATTTGCCCTTTTTCTTCATTCCTCTTATTGAACTTTTTGCTAAGGGCATCGACTATGACATTAGCCTTTTCTGGATGGTAGTGGAGTTGGAAGTTATGGTCCTTCAGAAACTTCATCCATCTCAGTTGTCTCATGTTCAGCTCTTTTTGAGTATAGATATACTTCAGGCTCTTATGGTCTGAAAATAGATCGAATCACTCTCCATAGAGATAATGCTTCCAAATCTTTGAAGTAAACATGATAGCAACTATTTCCATATGCATAGGATAGTTCTACTCATGGATTTTCAACTGTTAAGAGGCTTAAGCAATGACTTTTCGCTCTAGCATCAATACAGCATCCAACCCATTCTATGATGCATCTGTATACAAAACGTACTCAACACCATGAGTAGGTGTAACCAAAATTGGTTCTAAAATCAATCTCTTCTTCAATTCTTAAAAAGATTCCTGACATTTCTCATCCCAGATGAACTTCTCTCCTTTTCTGGTCAGCTTAGTTATAGACCCAGCTAATTTGGAGAAGTCCTGAATAAACCTTCGATAGTATCCTGCCAAACCCAAAAAGCTTCTAATTTGTGTCATTGTTTTTGGTTGCTTCCAATTGGTCATCGACTCCACTTTATCTGGATTGACTAATACCCCTTCGGCCGAAACTACATGGCTTAGAAACTTGATCATCTTCATCCACATTCACACTTGCTGAACTTAGCATGCAATTCATTTCTCCTCAATGTGCCCAATACAATTTTCAAATGTTCCACGTGTTCATCCTCTGATCTGGAGTAGATTAAGATATCATCTATAAATATTATGATGAATTGATCCAAATACTATCAGAAGACTCTATTCATCAGGTCATGAATGTAGCTAGTGCACTGGTCAAACCAAGCGACATCATTGTGAACTCAAAATGCCCATATCGAGTCTTGAATGTTGTTTTATGAATGTCTGCCTCCCTGATGCATAACTAGTGATAACCTGACCTCAGATCAATCTTGGAGAAGTGAGTGTTTCCCCTCAACTGATCGAACAGGTCATCTATCATGTGTAAAAGGATACTTATTATTTATGGTTACTTGGTTGATCATCCTATAGTCAACACATAACCTCATTGAGCCATCTTTCTTTTTCACAAATAGTACAAGAGCTCCCCATTGTGATTCACTTGGCATAATGTGTAACATCCCAGCCCTGGTCCGTGCACCCCTAGGGCATCGCAAAGAGATGCGCGCCTATCTGGCATGAGAAGCTGCAAGGTGGTCGTCCGCCAACAGTTGGAGCACCACTTAATTCGTCTACACACTCTCTCTCTATCTTTTTTTCAAAATTTTCTTTCCAATTCATTTTTCAAGAAATGGTAAAATCAATTTAAATAGACATGAATTTTTTTAAATAAAACTTCTATGTAAATAAATTGGATCTATGAATTTCAAGTGAAATAAAAAGCTTCAAGTTCAAATTTAAACAATTTAAAGATCTCTGAAATATATTCAAAACATTTAATCACATATAAAATGTTTAGTCCAAAAAGAAAGGGGCATGCCTTGGTTCAAATTAAATTACAAAAAGATAGGATATACAAAAACTATTTAGCAAAATAATTAACCCTTCCTTAGTATCAATCGACTCGTGCAGCATCACATGTCACCTGAAAAAGAAAAGTGGGATGAGTTCGAGAACCCAGTGGATCATACAACACATCACTAGCATTATTCAGACCAAAATATAAAACATTCAAATACTTTCATTACATTAGGGCATTTCAAACACTATTATTTTTTTGTCGCAATTAAGACTGAAAGGTTTGTGGCCTCAGTGTCCCCCTCATGGTCCAAGAGCAAATCTGAAGATAATGCCTTAGGGCCAGTTACCTTTTGGGACCCTGACTGGGGCGTGAGGTTTGAAGTGACACCCAGCCCCACAAACAGTTTAGCTAAGGACACCCATGATGACACCTTAAGGCCAGTCATCCCCTTAGGACATGGTTTTAGTCTTGATTTAATCTTATTTAGTTTCACAATCACATCGCAAAGCATTATATCATAAATAATATTTCCAACACATGTAAATCAATTATACTAAACATCCATGTAACTTAAAGCAAATAAATTATGCTTTATTACTTAACATGCGACCATACAAGTAACTAAACATTCATCATGTTATTTCAGCATCTAATCAAACATTCCAATCAATAGTTACTCTAGAATAAATCCTAGCATGCTCCTAAATGCGTAATCAAAATAATCACATCATGTTTAGGATTTAAAATCCACATAGTGATATGGAGTATAGTAATCACACCTACTTTTAATTTTCTAGGGTCCCTTGCGCCTACGTGTCGTCGTTCGCCACTCCTTGATTTTTAATTTGAAAAATAAAAAACATTTTGTTGAGTCCATAGCCCCTACAATCCATCCACTATAAATTAAAAATATTCTAGGGCTTGAATACTCTTAAACTTTCATATCTATTCTTTTTTCTAACTTAGAATCTTTCCCAAAAATCTCTATTTTTATTAGACCTCAAAATAAATCTAGTCTCAGATCACGAAACCTCTAGAATTTCCTCCTATAATATTTTCTATCTCCCAAGAAAATTATTTATATCAAGAAAATAATTTAAATCTCCTATCTTGAACTTCCGTAACTCCAAAACTATCATTCATTCTCCACATCCAATTAATATAATTACATAACAATATAGAAAGCGATCATAAATAGAATAGGATTATAATTATCAAAAATCTTTTGATACTAAGGTTCCAACACCAAACTCCCATGTGTATTTCATTCTAAAATAGAACTTCTCCGGAATTATTATTTTTGTCAAACCCCAAATCGCAAATTCAATCTTATAACCCTTTAAAAGCTTTCTTAACTCTTAAATAAATAATTTCTACTTCAATACAACAACTCTAATATTTAACATTTGCATCTAAACTCCAAATAAATTAATTTTCAACCTCTGAGTCTCCACAACCCCCTTACTTCGATATTATTCATCATCCACATTAATTTAATCTAATCACATAACAGCATAGAAAGCAGGCATAAATAGAATAGGACTATAACTACAAAAATGTTTTGATAAAGAGGTTCCAAAATCTCCATTTTCACATGCGGATAATCTCTAACTCACAAAAACCCATTCTTCGCATCCATACACCTCAATTAAATCAATTTAAAAAAACTACAACATAAACTTTCAAAATTCAAAGTTTCAACACTTCTTAGCTATCACGTTCCCCTTTCGTTCAACTTCGGAGCAAGATTTTTCGAGGCCCTAATTTGTTGCAAATCCTAATACACACATTCAATCTCTCAAACTACAATAATAGAACTATAAAATCGTTCATTAGAAAGGAAAACGAAGCTCACCAAAATTCTACAACATTCCTGTGCGTCGAAATCTCCAAATCCCCTTCGTAGTTTGCTCCTCTCAAATCTAAGTTTGTGAATGCATTGTGAGGTCAACTCTTCACAAATAGGGGTGTTCATAGGTTGGGTTGGGTTAGGTTTGGGTTGGAAAAGTTCGGGTTGGAAAAGTTGAAACCAAACCAAACCAAACCTAATCTACGGCTAAACCCAACCCAACCCAAATAGTTCAGGTTCGGTTCGGTTTGGGTTCGGTTATCGGGTTGAATTTCAAAATTTTTACAAGTTGTTTACTTAAAAATAACATTCCTTGCCTAAGTATAGGTAAACATATTATAAATGAAGAAAAAGCAATATAAGGAGA
>JAJIYU010014244.1:0-13330 GCA_030144865.1 Tinospora cordifolia
ACTTTTTACTTTTTTTATTATTTTGTTTTTCTTTTATTGTTTTCTTTGTTTCTTTGTTTCTATTTTCCACTTTTTTCTATTTTATATTCAATTTTTCCTTTCTTTTTTTTTTGTTCTTCAATTTTTGTTCCTTTTTTGGCTTCCTTTTTAAGTTTTTTTCTTCTTTTTTCATTTTTTTTTCCTTTCTTTTTTTTTTTTTTTTTTTTTCCTTTTTTTTTGTTTTTTTTTTTTTTTTTGGGGGGGGCCCCCTCCGAGGCCCCCCCCCCCCCCCCCCCCCCCCCCTTCATTTAGTTATGACAGTTTTGTTTCTAGGTTGTCATCAATCCGTTTGCTTATACTAGAAGTCTTGAACATTTTCTATCATGAACCTTGTTCTATCACTGATTGGAGCTACAAAATCTCTCTAAATTTCTCTTTATCATGGAAGGGCTACGACATGTTACGATGTACTAATTTCTCTTTTCTAATTTCATGTTTGTTTTTCCATCATATTTCCCATTGTGTTCATTGATAAATGCATATAAATCAAACCCATTGATTTGTGTGCATGTGTAAACCATTGGATGCTCCATCTCCACATTATAATTATACAATTATCCATGGTTTGATATGTATCATCCCTATCTTGGCAAACCTATCAAACTAGATCTCATGAGGTTAATTAGAGAAATTATCTTGAAGCATGCCTCTGTTGAACACCTATTGAACATCTATTGAACATAGTTACATTTCTCTCGTATGATCCATTGTGACTTTGGTGTGCTAGTTTGGTTCATCCATTGTGACTTGGAGGTCAGATTGATATCCAAAACAGCCTCTCCATTATAAATGTAAGGATACACCCATCATCCATCATTTTTTTGTTTGGTATTTCCTTCATTTGCACAAAGTTAGTTCTTTCATCTGGATTGAACACTAAGACCTCCAATATGTTGCTTTATTATATCCACAATTAAAACCATTACTTCCTTAAAACACGTGCAATTTCTCTGTTGCTTTACTTATGACGTATTTCCAACAGTGATTGATGGGATCGTGACAATGCAATACTTGCTTTCTCTTGTGATAATCATTGCTCAATTGAAAGTATCAGATGTAAGCCAATGTTTTCCGTTTTGATTTCTAATTGAATGATTGTCTTTATTTCCTTCTTTCCATATCACAGTTACCCTCTGAATGATGCCACAGAAACCATAAATGAAGTTGGATCATCCATACGAAGGGTCATGGGCGGAACAAGTGGAATCATGTACTTTATAACTCCCTTGCCTTCCTAGATGATATCCCTTTAAAATGGACATTTTAAAACGGACTACTACTTTGGCACTGTGGTGGTTGATATTCATTTATTTTAGTAAACCCTCATTTCTCTTACTGGGAACAGATACGATATTTTCTGCAAGGCAGCTTATGCAAAGTTGAAGGAAAGCGATCAAATGGTTACATCAAAACAATGTGAGAAAGTGGGGATTATGCTCTGAGTATCATAATTTGAAATACCTTCATCTCTCACCGCTCCTTCCATACAGGGGCTGATGCACTTGAAGCAGCCATTGCTGCAGTCAGCAAGTATGGGGGTGCAAAAGCAGGTTACCGCACATTGTTGGATGCCCTTATTCCAGCAGCTACTGTTCTTCAAGAGGTCTGTAATTATTACTCAGTTTTCCCACCAGTTGCTTAGATTTTTCAATATTGATATTGATTTATCTATTGCTCGTACAGAGATTAAATGCAGGAGATGATCCTTACACTGCTTTTGTTCTCTCATCCGATGCAGCATTAAGTGGTGCAGAATCCACAAAGAACATGCAGGCACAGGTTACTAGTGTTATCCTTTTGTTTACCATTCCTGGCTCCATTTGAATTCCAAGTAACCCCCATTTCTTGTTTCTAGAAATTCACAGCAGACGCAATAATTTTTTTGTTTTTTTGTTTTTTCTGGGGTTAGATTTTACTTCCAGTTTTTGGCCCTTTTGTTTCTGATTAGCAGTTTTACCAATGGTTGGTTATGGTATTTGATGCATATAATTGCATGTTGCGTCTTTTCAAGAGAAACTTGTATCTACAATTTTGCTCATGCATTCATTAGTTTGAGATTTCTTGATGAAAATTCTCTTTGTAGGCTGGCCGTTCCACTTATGTCTCAGGGGAGATTCTTGCATCAGTTCCAGATCCTGGAGCCGTTGCTGCAGCAGCATGGTACAGAGCTGCAGCCCTGGCTGTTAACGAAAAGTACCATGCTTTGTAAGGTAAGTTAATTGCCTGATGGGTCTCTCCCACCCTCCAGCCATTAGCTGAGAATCTCACCAGGTAAATGTCATACAAAGTATATTCACTATCCACCCTCGAGACCCTTCACACATTCAATCGTGCTCATTATACTGAGAACATAAAGTTACATATTCCTGAAGAATATTCTTCAAAACTGTAACTATGGATACGAAATGGTAACTTATTCTGACAGAAACCGGTGATGTTAGTGTAAGTGATTTTAGGTGAGGAAGGAAAAATGTCGATTGTGGATTTTTAGATAAACCTACACAAGTTAGATAATTAAGCTTGCAATGAAAGGGATGATAACAAGATTACAAAGCTTGTTATATTAATGACGATGCAGAAATCATGCTATAGGCGTCAAACTGCAATGAAATTGAAAAGGATTTCTCTTGAAGATAGTCGCATCTTGAAGCATGAACATAATTGACTTGCGAATTCGACACACTTTTAATTAAAAAAAACTCGCAATAATGTACGTAATGCATGTATATATATATAGATGAAAAGGTTGTTACCACAGAGTTGAATGGGATATTATGATTTAGAGAAGTTCGTTTCACAACCATTGCTCGTCTCAGGCATTAAGAGCAATTATTATTTCCCAAGACAACAATTTTCGAGATTATATAGAATTATTTTTAAAATATAAAATTTCACTTAGAATCGATTAAGATAAGGTTATTCTTATAGAATAAGATTAAATTGAATTAAATAGAGAGAGGATAAAATAACATGAAATTACATAATATCACCTGTTTAGTAATTATTATTTTATTTTACAATAATAAGATATATTGCGGGCCTGAAATTAATTTAAATTTTATCTTGTAACTAAACATTGAACTGATAATTAGTTCAATTTTATTCAATATTGTGCTTCAAACAGCCCCAAAAATGAATTTTCAACTACCTAAGGTTGAAATAAATGAATCCCCTACCTCTTAGCTCTACATAAAATTTTATATATTGTTTAAAATAATAATAAAAACGAACAGCATGTTGATAAAACACCACTAATAAAAAATATATATATAACTACTAATTAGTTAAAATTTGCTAGCCAGGAAAATCTGAGGTTCTCAGATTTAGTATGTTTTAGTATGTTTACGTTAGATTAAGTTTTAAAATATTCCACTTGAACAATTTGGATTGAGTTGTAGGTTCAATACTTTCAACCTAAATTAACTCGAACCAAATTGAACTACTTTGGACTTTTAATCAAATTTAATTTGTTAAAGTGTATTTGATAATTATTTGAAAAAATTATATTTATATACAATATTTAGGAATATATTACACAAAGCAACAATAGTGGCAATGAAAGCAGTTGGCAGGCAACATTTGTAGATCGAACAGCACTGGCCAGGCAACGAGTAGAGCGGCGCCAACATGAACAACCACACAAAGCAATGGCGAAGAAGAAGATTTCATAGCCACAACAACAACTGAAGTCTCAAGAAGAAATTGCCACCCAAGAGAAGGTGGTTGAAACGATGATGGAGAACAAATAGAGAAGTTAGCAAATTTGAAGTCTCTGAATGCTCTGCTCGTGAAAGAGAGTTGTGAACGTAGAAAACAGATTGACATGCTTCTGAACAATCTGCTTTAAAGAAGTAGAGGCTGGACTGGGAGAAGATGATTTTGGAAGAGCAAATGGCGGTGGCGAAGCTTCAACGTGGGATGTAGCTTGCGAAGGATCTAGAGATGCTCAAGTAGATTCTCGAAGTTCTGCAGCTCAAGAGGTTTTGTTTCAATTAATTGAATAAAAACAACAAGAGCAGAGCCGCAACTGCAAATAACTGTATACACAATTAATGGTAAGCGTGATAAACATGATACTCATTTCAAATAATATGAAAATAAAATCAAAATTAAAAATAAAAAACTTTATAAAAATATTTATGATAATATTTTTAAAATGACAACATTTTTTGTAATTTCTAATTATTTTGTATTTTGATTATTGAAACTTGTAATAACTTTATTTTTAATATTGCAAATTGTAATTTAATTATAAATTTCATGTGAAAAAGTGTATATTTGCTATTTAAATATTCTGGACATTAAAATTTTATATGATACTTAATTATCAATGTTGGTTGTTTATAATATTTCTCATTTGTATAGATTTTCTCATATTCTTCTTTTAGTCTTTTAATTGATAAGAATATTAAAAATCAACCTGATAACCCAACCCAAATTGAACCAAACTCTTTGGGTTGGGTTGGGTGTTGAAATAGAATGATTTCGATTAAATTTCATATTTGTCAACCTAAACTATTTAGATTGGATTACGGTTTCCCCTTAACCTAAACTGACCCTAATCTAAACCGACCCAACTCACAAACACCCCTAATTTGAAGTGGGTTCTACAATGTGATATTAAAGCCAGAGAATATATTGTTGGGCGATGCTTTTTGTCCTAAGGTTTCAGACTTTGGTTTGACCAAGTTGGCTAAGGAGGATATGGCCAGCATGTCCAAGATTAGAGGCACAAGTGGATAAGATTAGGATTTATAATTCAAAAATAAGAATATAATATAAAATAATAAGCAATTTATGAATACATTTTTATTTTTTATTTTTTGAGAAGGATTCGTTTTCTTTATAAAAAAAAAAGTTAACAACTGTTTTTAAATCTTTTGAAATTGGTATTTTACATATTTTGGAGTAAAGTATAAATATGAAAAAATCTCTTTAAATTTTGTCTTTAATTTTGGAAATTATTTTGATAATTAAAGCTTAATTATTATAGTAATTTATCTACAGTGGAAGGTAATTTCGTTTTATAAAACCAAATTTGTTTTTACTTTATTTTATTTTTGTTTATCTAATGTTAGAGGGTTGGATTAAATTTACGTGTCTTTAAACACAACACATAGGGAATGGTAAAATTTGAAAAATTCTATTGGTCAGATTTAATTGTTTGTAAAAGTAAAAATAAAAAAGAGTTAATAGAAAATGAATAGTATTACTGGGATTATAATACAAGCAACACATTATCTGTTAAAAAAGACTCAAATTATTATTATATATTGGTTTTTGCTACAATATGGAGAGTCCTATGTTGGTATACATATAAGAAAACTATTAACTTCTTTATTTTATATAAAAGTGCAATTTTTCACATTTGTTTTGTTGTGTTTTTTAACAAGAAATACCATTAATCAATTAATTGTATAGACATTATTTTTTCCCCTAGAAATAAATTGAATTATTTAATAATGCAACTTAGAACCACCACTCAAAATAAATGAACTATAAGTAAAAAAACAAATATATTGTTTCAAGACCCTTTTATACGGTAGCTAGTGAATGAATATATATATATATATATAATCATTCACTAGCTACCGTCCAAACATCCAAATCCTTCTTCATCTTTTCCTCAAAACATGGTAACGCATATGTATTAATTAGCAAAGATTCAGTCTTGAATTAATTCACCCTATCAGCTTCTTGATGATTTTCATTGCCTCTCTTAATTTCAATTTCTTAGATGAGAATGGATGAAGCCACAGCAGCCCAGCTTGAGTAGTCATAAGCACAACCTTTGGAATCTCATCACCATCACAATATTGATCCAAATGTTTTAGTTGGTCTCTTAATTTCTAGTATATACGTCTTTGATTGTTTATAGTCATTAACTGTGACAGATGGAAGGTTGAAGTTGTAATGCATTTAATCAGAGAGAAGATAACGAGTGTAATCGAAAAAAACTTTTAGTATACCTTTCTCCACCAGGCTGCAAATAGCTCATCGAAAACCTTTTTGTTCTTATGAATCAATAATTTGAAAATCTTTTTGCTAACAAAATGTAACTATTACTTCTTCTGTAAACCTTTCATGACTAATGTTAGACTCAACTGTGTCTAACACGGCCTGTGTCAATGAAATTGCCATTGGTGGATAAGTGAAAATCAATTAATCGAATCAAGAAATAAAAAATAAAAAAAGAAGTATAATAAGAAAAGTTAAAACAGGTAAATACCAATTTACCATCATAGTATCGATCCAAATGTATTAGTTGGTCTCTTAATTTCTAATATATATGAATTTGATAGTTTACAAACATTAACGTTCATGCTTTCTTCCTTCTTAATCTCATTCTCAGATGGAAGCCGTAGAAGCCACAGACCGTGATCGTGATCAATTTGTAATTCTCTATGCCTCTCTTTCTGATTCCTTTTAACTATCTTTAACATTCCCTTGTTTCCAAGTCGCTTCCTCATTTCTTCTTCTTCATCTTCTTCTTTGTTTTATCAGGGTGTGAACATGGCGAAAGTTCATCATTTAAACATTCAGACATTACCCTTATTTATTCATATATTCGTAACTTCATATATCATCGTCTAAACAAACTAAGTTATATTCGTCTTTGATTGCTTTTGTGCATCTTTTCAAGCGAAAATACAGAATCCAAGAATCTAACATTTTGTCATTTTTGACAAGGTAATAATTACTCTCATCGTATCTCTTAATTTGCTCTCTATTTTTCTTCTTTTCATGTCGTTCTTAATGTTTCTTCTTATTGTTGTTCAGATTGAAACACAACTAACAATTTTAGAGCGTAACGTAGAAAGTTCACAACATAGCTTCTACGAATTGGTAATACATATTTTCTCTTTTAATTAGCTGCTTCAATAGTTCTTTTTTTTTCTTGATTCTTGAACAATTGTCACAATCTCAAATTCGTTTGCACAATCGATGTTATTAGACGCTTTAGAGCCTCATGTTCAACTCCCAACTCTGATTTTATAATTACTCTCAGTTACAATTTTGTCTTTTGATTATTCTTGTAATTTTTATTTCTTATGTCATATCATACTAAATATTGTTGTTCAGATTTCAAAGCGACTAGCAATGTTAAATAGTAGAATGGTGCATTTTTTAAATGCGATGTCTAAATTAGTATTTACCTGTTTCAAATTCTCTTATCACACTTTTCTTTTCTTTTCTTTTTCTTGATTTGATTAATTGATTTTTACTCATCCCAACCCCAAATTTGTTGACATAGGCCGTGTTAGACGCAAGCTAGTCTAACCTTAGTCATGAAAGGCTCACAAAGGAAGTGATAGTTACGTTCTGTCTACAAAATGATCATCATATTATTGATTCACAAGAAGAACAAAAAGGTCTTCGACGAGTTATTCATAGCCTAGTAAAAAAAGGTATACTTAAAGTTCCTTCTGACGGCACCCATTACATTCTCTTTGATTAAAGACACTGCAGCTTTAACCTTCCATCTGTCTCCCTACTGCTTTTTTTTTTTTCGTTTTTGTTTTGATTTATTTTTTATGTTATACACGTTTTGGTGCAAGTAACCAAACCAATTCTTTCTCTCTAATAACAACTCCAACAACAAAAATCCATATACATACAGTTGTTGCATCCCACATGACATCAATACATTAAACATTCAGCTAACGAAATAAACTACTTAACAAAGTCACTTCTGCAACCCCTCCTTTCTTTCTTTCTTTTTTTTTTTTTTATAATTTTAACCCTTGTACATTTTTCACTAGTGGTCATTGGAAGCTTATTTGGGTGTGTCCTTGGAATCTTGAATCTTGTACTGTTGTTTCAACCGCCTTGAGATTTCAACCTAAGATATTTTTAAAATTATCACTATTAACTCATAATTCTAATATACCCCAAATTTGTATAACTATTTATCTAATTACATGTATATATGTATAATCAATATTGTTTTAGATTTACATACTATATATAATATACTAGATTTGAGTCACAATTTGTTATATGATTTATATAATGTATATGCATAAATAATACGTGTAGTCATGTCAACAAACAATATACACATATATGTAATTAATATAAACAATATAGATGTTTGCATCTAAATATCTCAATAGTTCTCTATATAAATATATATAATTAGATTATATAAATCGGCCTATATATTCCACTCCCCAACTCGTAATTGGTTGTTTTATATATTTTTTATATAAATTAATTGATTTTTTGTATATCATTTTTTGGGGAATAGATTTCTGCATATCATTATGTAAAGTCTGTGAATTGTTATATCACTATATATACTATCACTTGTTATGAAATATGTTAATCGGGATGGATATTCTTTACTTACATATTTATGTATCTTCTTACATATCTATTAGATCCAATCAATCCTTTATATATATATATATATATATATATCTGTATGTGTGTGGTAGTACAAGACGATTTAGTCGTAAGAATATGTTATTAAGTTCACTACACATTGAAAGTGGGTTAGTTTTTAAGACTAAATATTGTTTACATTTTAGAAGAAAAAGCTCGAAACTGATATTTCCAATTCAGAACTCAAGAGCCAGTTTATAGTAGAAAACATTTGTTCCATTGGGTTTCAATTCACTCCCAAATAATACCCTACTCGAAAAATGAGTTCAACACCCTATTGTATCTTTCAAGCTACAAGGTCCACAATGTAGCATGTAGGCCAGTGAGACCAATTTCTTGATTAACTTTTGATAAGGATGGAAAATATGAGAATGAAAATCTCCTCTACAATGGAAGACGGAGCTTGATATCTACTTCAAGATCCAGAAAATCATCTGCTCAACATTTCTCTTGCAAATTGACAAGAGAAGAAAATGTGCTTAAAGCTTTTCCCATCTCTCATGTATAAAGACAACAATGTAGGGAGGCATTAATTGCGTGTGATCCTCTACAACTTATTACAAGTTTCGTTATTACCATGACATCTGTCCCATCCAAAGAACTTAACCTTATTGGAAACATTGACATGCCACATGAACTAACATGGAAGAAAAAATTGGAAGGTAGGGGGACTCACACAAAAGTGAGAAGAAAGAGCTAGTGGAAAAGGTCACAGCTAGAATTTCAGGACAAATGACCAGCAAAAGGGGCCAATGTAATCGAGGTTACTTTATCTAGCATGAAATAGGTCTCACTAAGTTCTCTATTAGTGCATGCCCTAAGAAAAGAAAGAACTATTTCCCGCTTTAGCATATGCAATGGTAAGGGCGAGGATGGTAACAAACTATGCACGTCTTTTAAACTAAAGGCAGTACATGAGTGTTTGTTTTAAAGTTGGTAAAGCGACCTTCACGATCTGAAAAGTGGGGTTCCTGTATATAAATGTATTTAACAGAAAACATAGATCAATACAAATAAATAAAATTGTTTCTTCTCAAATTAATTAATGTTAATAATAACCGCATAATTTTTTTACATTCGTTAATCACTTAATCTCGCTTATGCTTCCTAATGAAGTTGTTTATCAAATACTATTCAATACAATTGCCCTCAATTCTATGATTACATCAAGTTAAATTGTAGTGATAAAAATCTTAATCAATTGTGGTGCATGTAAAAAACAAAAAAAAAAAAAAAAAAAAAAAAACAAAGAGAAGGGGTTGCAAAAGCGACTTTGTTAAGTAGTTTGTTTCATCGGCTGCATGTTTAATGTATTGATGTCATGTGAGGTACAACTCTATGTAGATGGATTTTTGTTGTCAAAGTTATTATCAAAGAGGAAAAGTTAGTTTGGTTACTTGCACCAAAACGTATATAACATTGAAAAAAAAATAACCAAAACAAAAAACAAAAACAAAACAAAGCAAAAGTATGAGATAGATAAAAGGTTGAAGCTATAGTGTCTTTAATCAGGGAGAAGGTAACAAGTGCTGTTGGAAGAGACTTTAAGTATACATTTCTCTACTAGGCTGCAAATAGCTCGTTGAAATAAAAGGTTGAAGCTATAATGTCCTTAATCAGAGAGAAGGTAACGGGTGCCGTTGGAAGAGACTTTAAATATACCTTTCTCTACCAGACTGCAAATAGCTCGTCGAAGACATTTTTCTTGTTTTTCTTCTTCTTGTGAATCAATAATTTGACGATCCTTTTGCAGGCAGAGTGTAACTATCACTTCCTCTATGAGCCCTTCATGACTAATGTTAGACTCAATTGCGTCTAACACAGCCTGTGTCAACGAATTTGAGATTGTGATAAGTTAAAATCAATTAGTCGAATCAAGAAACAAAGAAAAAAGAAGTGATAAGAAAGTTGAAATAGGTAAATACTAATTTAAACATCGCATATCAAAAAGCATTATTCCACTATCTAATGTTGCTAGCCGCCTTGAAATTTGAACGACGATAGTTAGTATGATATGATATAAAAAATAAAAATTACAAGAATAATAAGAGGAAAAACTGTAACTGAGAGTAACCTTGAAATCAGAGCTGAAAGTTGACCATGAGGCCCTAAAGTGTCTGATAACATCGATTGTGCAAACGAATTTGAGATTGTGATAATTGTTTATGAATTGTTCAAGAATCAAAAAAGAAAAAAAAAAGAAATATCAAAACGACAGATTAAGAGAGAAAATATGTATTACCAATTCATGAAGTTGGGTTGTGAACTTTCTACATCACGCTTCAAAATTGTTAGTTGTGTTTCAATATGTATTACCAATTCATGAAGTTGGGTTGTGAACTTTCTACATCACACTTCAAAATTGTTAGTTGTGTTTCAATATGAACAACAACAAGAAAAAACATTAAAAAGGGCATGAAAAAAAAAGAAAATAGAGAGCAAATTAATAGACACAATAGAAGTAATTATTACCTCATAAAAATGCCAGAAAGTTGGATTCTTGGATTCTATACTTTCGCCTGAGAAGAAGATAGACAAAAGCAATCAAAGACGAACAAAATTTAGTTTGTTTAGACGATGATACATGAATTACGAAGATATGAATAAATAAGGGTTGGATTCTTGAATTTTACAATTTCACCTGAGAAGAAGATGTACAAAAGCAATCAAAGACAAGTAAAATTTGGTTTGTTTAGACGATAATACATGAAATTACGAAGATATAAATAAATAAGGATAATGCATGAGTATTTAAATGATCTAGACATGCACTATAACCTAATTAAAGGGTCTGTGAAGTTTTGTCGCGATATGCGTTCGTTTCAGTCTCCAAAAAGCCCAGTATGATTGACATCATATTTTGCTGTCTCTTTTTGGGATGAGAGAGAAAGCTTAAAGTCTATTATAAGGGGGGACATGGTCCTAACCTCCTTAATGATATTTAATGAATCATTTTAGGACTACTCCTTGGTGTAACCCAAGGGGCCGGCTATCTTCATTCTAGAGAGGATGTAGATAGTTCTCATGACTTTGGATAAGTTATGGAACACCGTCAAATAATGTACGATGTAGGGCCCATAGGGACTCAGGGTTGGGTACACGATGCCAGTATGCCACCCGATGTTCGTGTTGGGTGTATTGAACTATCTCGAGCCATCATGTTAGAGTGTATTTTATATAAGATGCACTCAAATGAGTCATCCAACGAGGGATGCACTCATGGAAGCCATACACAGTGATCACGACAGTACACAGTCAGTTGAGACAAAGTGTACTAGTATGCTTGAGGTATCTGATATTTTAGAACGAGCTGGTTTTCCAGGGTTCCGACCCAACGTTGAGTTTAAGACTTCCACTAAGCTAATTGAGATGAGTTTGCGTGAATGGCTGGCCAAGAATAGGTGCATTCGACGCGCTGCACGGGCAAATCTAGGGAACGATCAATGAGCCCATGACAAATCATTTGAACACTCAGGCATTACCCTTATTTATTTATATCTTCATAATTTTATGCATCATCGTCTAAACAAACTAAATTCTATTCGTTTTTTATTACTTTTGTACATCTTTTTCTCAGGCGAAAGTGTAGAATCCAAGAATCCAACGGTTATTTATTCATATCTTTGAAATTTCAAGTATCATAGTCTAAACAAACTAAATTTTCTGTCTTTGATTGCTTTTGTATATCTTCTTCTCAGGCGAAAGTGCAGAATCTAAGAATCCAACCTTTTGTCATTTCTGACAAGATAATAATTACTCCTATTGTGTATCTTAATTTGCTCTCTATTTTCCTTTTTTTCATGCACTCCTTAATGTTTCTTCTTGTTGTTTAGATTGAAACAAAACTAACAATTTTGGAGTGTGACATGAAAAGTTCACAACACAGCTTCACAAATTAGTAATACATATTCTCTCTCTTAATTAGTCATTTCGATATTTCTTTTTTTTCTTTTTTCTTGATTCTTGAACAATTCATAAACAATTATCACTATCTCAAATTTGTTTGTATAGTCAGTGTTATTAAACACTTTAGAGCTTCATGATCAACTTTCAGCTCTAATTTCAAGATTACTCTCAGTTATGTTTTTCCTTCTTATTATTCTTGTAATTTTTATTTTTTTATATCTTATCGTACTAACTATTGTCGTCCAGATTTCAAGGCGGTTAACAACATTAGATAGTAGAATGGTGCGTTTTTTAGATGCGATGTCTAAATTAGTATTTACCTGTTTTAACTTTTCTTATTACTTCTTTTTCATTTATTTCTTGATTCGACTAATTGATTTTCACTTATCTCAATTTCAAATTCATTAACACAGGTCATATTAGACGCAATCAAGTCTAACATTAGTCATGAAGGGCTCACAAAGGAAGTGATAGACATTCTGCCTACAAAAGGATTGTCAAATTATTAATTCACAAGAAGAAAAACAAAAAAAAGGTCTTCGATCAGCTATTTGCAACCTGGTAGAAAAAGGCATACTTGAAGTTTCTTCCAACAGCACCTGTTACCTTCTCTTTAATTAAAGACATTATAGCTTCAACCTTCTATCTATCTCCCTACTGTTGCTTTGTTTTGTTTTTGTTTTTTGTTTTGATTTTTTGTCAATGTTATACACGTTTTGGTGCTGTCGCAACCCACTTCATAGAAGTGACGTCACGACCGGCACATAATACCATATACGCTACATCTACGTACATAGTACTATGTCAGCCTCAACAGATAATCCTACTCAATATCCCTATAGAAATTTTGACAGCGTCTCCTCTAAAACTTTGACTTATCCCAAATAAAAAAACATCACCTGATAAACAATATAGTGATCCACAAACACCCACAGTATATTTCATATATCATTCACAAATCAAAACTATTTTTCACTCTCATCTTAGGGAAAGTAAA
>JAJIYU010014245.1:0-13438 GCA_030144865.1 Tinospora cordifolia
AATGTCAACCAAAACAAGAAATTGTTTGAATCGCCTAATGTACAAAAGTTTTTGACATGTTTGGTTTGTTTGAATTGAAATAATGATTTAAATGTTAGAAAGATCCACTGGCTGTGTGCTCACCCTTCCTTTTATTTTTCAGGGAATTAAATTACATGAAAACCGTGAATATTAGTTAGGTTCTTTTTATTTAAAAAGTTTCTAATTTTTATGTAAAGGCATGTTGCCCAAGTTTTAAGACTTCCGCTGTAATATTTTAAATTATGTACTCAATTTTATTTAATTAATTGAGTTATGAATTTCAGTTATTTCTTACGCTATTGCCTTATTAAATTCTTAATTTTAAGTTATGTGCGTTAAATACGATCAAGGCATGAAATGACTGAAATAGAAAGTCAAGTGTGCGTCGCTTGTAATGTAACACCGGCGCGGCCCGTCGTTTGGTTTAGTCCACTATCAAGAAAAATGGTGGATGCGTCCAATGCTTAATGATACGGGGGTTGGGGTGTTACAATTGCGGTCTCACGGTATGGGTTGCCCCAAATTGCAAGACCATGATCCCATAAATTGGGACTACAGTCCTTGGGCGCAAGCCTTTTTTTTTTTTTTGCTTCGAGATGGAGGACTTAGGTCCTCAATGTGAGGACGTTAGTCCTCATGGTGTTTTTTTACGGAGGACCTAGGTCATGTGAATACCTAGGTCTTCATGTGAAAACCTAGGTCCTCACGTTGAACAACATTTTTTTGTATAAGTTTCTAATGACTTGGGTTATTACACTCAAGAGTTGAAAAGAGGTGACAAGAGATAAGCTAGAGAAAACAAGAGGGATCTTATCAGGTCTTGCTTTGGGATGAAGAAAATGAGAGCACAGGGGTCTTTTATATAGATTTTCAATGGGCATATGGGGACGTTTTGGGTGTGCTCACATAGGAAATCTTCCCATCTTTCATGTGTAGACGTTTTGGCATGTGGATCTTTCCAATTTCCCATGGTGCACACAATTTGGGCATGTGAGCAATTAGGGTCTCCTTTTCCTGGTGTGAACAAAAAGTTTGAGCTTGATTGAGTTTCCTTCTCATGTGTGAACACAATCTTGGCTTGAGCAACTTTTCCATTTTATTTCCTTGGGCATCAAGTACTTGTATGCACATGGGAACTTCTATTTGTGGAATCTTCCAATATTGGAAACTCCCATCCTTGGTTTCTTTGGTGTGCTCATGGGCAAGCTTCTAATATTGGAAACTTTCTATTTTCTTCTTGTGCATACATGTGAGCGACATGGTTTTTGGACTTTCTAATTTTTTCGTCTTTCTTTTTTTTTGGTTGCGATATTATATAAATGTTTATATTTTTCATTCCTTCTTTATTCTCATGGGATGCACCACTATGTGTGCAAATGTTTCTATTTTGTATTTTCTCTTACATGAGACCATGCTTTTGAGCAACTTTCTAATTGCCTTCTTATGACACTCATATTGACAAATGAACTTCCTATGAATTAATTTCATTTATCATTTAGGCCTCAATAATGTTGCACCTCAATTTTCATAAATTTATTTTTGTTTCATTTCATTCCTCATTTCGTTGACACTTTTTGAGCAAGACACTGAATTAATTGGACATATAATTGAAGGGAATCGTTCCATTTCATTTCATACAAATTCTTCAGGATATTACAACCTACCCTCCTTAAAAGAATTTTGTCCTCAAAATTTGTTCGCATTCATTCGGGTCTCACTTCCTCATGTATTCCTACTAAAAAAGTGTGGGTACTTCTCCTTCATTTTACTTTCCAGCTCCAAAGTGGCTTGCTCAACTCCATGATGCTTTTAGAAGACTTTAACTAAGGGAATATCTTTTGTTCTCAACTTCTGTACCTTGTGATCAAGGATTCTTACTGCCACATCTTCATAAGTGGCATAATCTTGGATATTCACCTCCTCTTAGTGGATTATGTGTGAGGGATCAGGTTCATACTTTCTCAACGTTGACACGTGGAGCATGTTGTGTGTTGAGGTCATTTGGTTCGATAGGTTTAACTTGTAAGCGCATTCTCCAATTTTTCTAAGTATCTCAAATGGACTGATGAATTTGGGCAATAGCTTCCCCTTATATCCGAACTACTTAATCCCCTTCTGATGACTTATCCTCAAGAATACCTTGTCTCTTGTTTAAAACTCTAGGGGTCTTCTCCTCCTATCTGCATAACTCTTTTGCTGACTCTATGTTGTGGCCAATATTTTCTATATTAGTTTGACTTGGTTATTCATTTCTTCTACCAAGTCTGGCCTAGTAAGTACATGATCTTCAAGTTCAACCCAACAGGTTGGTGTTGTAACGCCCCAACCCCTGAGACATTAATTGTTTAGGTATTCATAAGGCAAGCCAAGGTCCCATTACAATTTTAAGTACACAACTTGTCTTACTATTTCAATTATCCCAAGCCTTATCTATTTAAGTAACATATACCAAGGCAATTGCATAAGAGATAAAAGAAAATTTTCTAATTCTTTATTCAATTTAATAAAAGACAGTACATAACTCCAATTTAAATCAAAAGAAAGTATTACAGCGAAAATAATTCAAAACTTGGGCAACGAGTTCTTACATTAGAAATAAAGTGAAAACTTTTTAAAACTAAGCATTCTAAATTTCATGCATGCTTCATCATGTGTTTAATTTCCTAAAAAGATGAGAAAGGAAGGGTGAGAACATAGCCCAGTGGATCATTCTTAAAAACAACTAAGTAACAAATTCAAATCAATAACACATTCAATGTCAAACACTTGCATACATTAAGCAATTCAAACAATTTCTTTTGCATGGTTGTATGTTAGACTGAAAGGGGTCCAATCCCTTTATGTTCTAATCAAATTACCACACTTTTGGGTAGAAAGACAATTCATCTTGTTACATTCCATTAGGAATAGGATCTCATGTCAATATTCCAAGTATTTTGGGCTATACACGTCTACACACATTAATGAGATCCATATACACTAAGTATATGTAAAGAACACTCATATTATCCCTTTGGATCACTATGATAGTACGTGGTTATTAAATTTCAAGTTTTTACATTTAAATCTCACATTCATGAATCATACATAAAAGAAATAAAATTCAGCATATAAACATTTAAAGGCATGACATGACATGTATCATACTTTTAAAGTAAACCTAAGCATGGAACTAGGCATAGCATGATCTCATGAATGCTTAAACATGCATTCATGCTAAAACTTAATTTTAAATCATGAATAATGAAACTAAAATATGAAAGTATGCATGATAAATTAATATTAAAACATGCAAGAACATGCTATCAATCCAAACTAGTAAAGTAGGAGTTCAAGAAATCTCATCCACCTTAGTTGCTAGTTTGTAAAAAATTCAGCAGAGGTTCCCTTCTCCCAAATATCTAGCACTTCAAGCACACTCAAAAGCACTGAATAAAATAAACTTCTCATTTTGAAACACTCAAGAACACAAGAGACGTGAGAAGGGGTTGCTAAGAAGAGGGCTAGAATAAGTTAAGAGAAGTTTCAACTCTTTCTTTGGGATGAGAAGAATGAGGGCACTAGGGGGGTTTATATAGATTTTCAATAGCAAGGGGGGGACGATTTAGAATGTGCTCATAAAGCAACTTTCCTTCACACTCTAGAGGACGATTTTGCATGGTTTGGGCAAGTGTATCTTTTCAATTTCCCATGGTGAGCACGGTTTGGCAAGTTTGGGGATTAAGGTTTCATATTCACAAGATATGTTCTATATTTGGTTTCCTAAGCATGTATGAACACAAATCAAGATTGGAATTGTCAGGAACCCTTCCTTCTGGAAAAAGATGAATCGACCAGCATAGTGTTCTAACAAACCCTCTCCTAAATAGAGCTTGCCAAAATATTGTTAAGCCTTTTAAAAGCACTGTACATCACTATCAGAGTAAGCATAATAAATGCAAAAGCAACTAGAACAAATAATTATAGTAGAAATTTTTTTGTATATTAGACAAAAGATAACTATATATATATAGTGTCCTAAATGTAGCAGTAATGAAAATGTCTAAGTCAAAATATCTACAATATTTTCTTCACTTCCTATACATTATACTAACTATCAAAACAGTAAACCGCATGAGAAAACCTACCAAAATAAACGTGGTGCACTCTATGCGATGACCACCTTTTCCCCTTATTCGCAAAAGAAGAACCTAAAATGTTAAAGTAGTGAGCCAATTTTGTCCATAGTAGCTCAGTGAGTAATGTACCCTAGTCTATAACTAAGAACAAGAATTCTAGAAAAATAGTGTCATGTATGGATCACAATAATAATAATGTGAATGAATGCAATAGTTAATGAATACTAATGTAACACACCAACACACCAGATGCACCAGGACACACTGGGTGACTAAAGGTACTATCCCCTCCCCTCGGGGTTTTCTCGCCTCTGCGGAGTTTTGAACCCACGACCTAGGGCTTAAGTACATAGATTTCACGAAATCCGCTACCATTGAGCAAACAGGTCAATGGTAGCAGATTTCATGAAATCTATGTACTTAAGCCCAAGGTCGTGGGTTCAAAAGTCCATGGAGGCGAGAAAACCCAAGGGGAGGGGACAGTACCTTGAGTCACTCGATGTATCTTAGTGTATCTGGTGTATCGGTGTGTTATGAAAAAAGGTTAGAAAGAATTGTCACTTAGGATACTTCGGGGGATCAAAATGTCCCAAAATGAAACAGAATGATATGAACTAACAAAATGAATGAAATATCCAAAAATAAGAACAATTGGCCAAGATTTGGATTTTCATTTGGCTAGTGACCTTAGTGGGCCTTAAATAAGGAAAGTTTTTTAAGGAAAATCATGTAGGGCCAAACCATACCTTAAAATGTGCATTACGTTCATGTGATTCAAAAATTATAGGATATAAATCATAATTCCATATATATAAGGAGATATTAATTTTTATTTGATTTTTGTTAACCCATGAAGTCATGGTCACCCTTAACATGTGCGAGTCACATGAGTGGAACATCGTGATCATGTGCACCTTACCTTGCTCTAAGCTCCATGGGATGTGTCCTTTATTTGAAACCATGAAGAATGATCCCATTGCCATGTAAATGATCAAGTATGCCCACACCTATAGAAACCATGAAGAATGATTCTGTGAGCCAAGATAAATGATCATGTATACTAAGGTTACATATAAAATGTCTCATAAGTGTGTGTGTGTGTGGACACATATGTGACAAACCCAAGATAGAAGTTTAATAAGAGTGGTTGATTTAAAGAGATATAGAAAAATTTCTTCACCTAGATAAAATTAAAAAAATTGAAACTTACGTCATGCTCACATGTGGAGCCAAAAAGGGAGAGAATCCAAGGGAAATAAGAAACATTCCAAAGTTTTGTTTTTGTGTGTCCATGTTAGAAACTTATTTGATTTTATGAATCACAACATATTAGAATGGTTCCCTACTAACAGAGGACGTCCAAGAGAGATTAGAATGTATGCTAAACCTTTCATTGTGTTCACAGACTTTAAAGAAACAAATAAGGTTCAAAGATTTAGCTCACACTTGCATTGAAAACTTTAGTAGCCCCACTTGCCAAACCATGAACACACTTGCCCTCTTTATGCAAACCATTCCCTTATGAGTTTAGAAACATGCCCAAACATGGTGAGCTGCCCTAGATGCTCCCTTGTGCTCATGAACACCTATTAATATCCCCCTTGCTCACTTTCATCTCATCCCAAAGCAAAGAGTTGACACTTCCCTCTTTGTTTGTTTTTTCCCTCTTCTTGGCACCTTTTCTCACTTTCTTTTCTTTCTTGTGTGAGAAGTTCTTATTTTAATGTTTTAGAGAGTTGTTGAAGTATTTTTGTTCGTGATTAGAAGTTCTTGAAGTTCTTAAAGTGGTGGATAAGGGAAACGTCTGCTAGATTCTACAAAGAAACTCGAATTAAGGTGGAAAGGATTTCTAGAACTCCTATTTTACTACTTCAAGCCTTTAGTGCATTCTTGTTTTAAGTTTTTTTATCATGTTATTTTATAAATTTCAGCATGTTAATATTTCATTTTGAAGCATGCTTGATGAAGTGTTATTTTCAATTATACATGTTTTCATGTTTTAATTCATACATGATAGTATAACATGCTTAGAAACCAAGCTTAGGCTTATTTTTGAATTTTTAAGCATGCCGTGTATGTTTCCATGTTCTCTTGATTATTTAAATTTTGATATTAATTATTATGACATTGTTTCATATTTATTTGAAATTAAATATGAGAAAGTGAAGATAACAACCATGTACCATCATAGTAGTCTAAGTGATGTTATGGGTGTTCATTGCATATACTTAGTGTATATGAGTAATATCATTAAGTGTGGATGTGTTTTAAAATATTTGGAATGTAGACATGTGATCCTTATTTCCAATGGAATGTGACAATATGAATTATCATTCCATCCCAGAATAGGAGTATTTTAATGAAGAACATCAAGGAATTAAAAACCCCTTTTGGTCAAATATATAACACTAACAAAATATTGTTTGAAATGCTTAATGCTTGTAAGTGATTGAAATTGGATGTACTTTTAATTTCAATTAGCAAATTAGTAGTTTGATGAATGATCTACTAGGCTATGTGCTCACCCCTTCCTTTTATTTTCAGGAAATTGAATTTCATTAAGACTATGAATTTTTTGAAAATCTCATTTTAGAAAGTTTATATTTTAATGGCATAATGCCCTAAATTTTTAATTAAAGACTTCCGTTGAATTTTACTTTTAAATTTTAGAGTTATATACTCCCCTTTTCATTATTTGAATTTCAAGCATGTATCTCTTTATTTTATTCAATAAATAAAGATTGAAGTTTTTCTTTTATCTCTCTTGTAATAGTATTATTAAATTAGAATTAAATTACTTGGGTTGTGTGCTCATTGAGAAATAATAAGACTTTGAGATAATAGAAAGTGATGCAAGTTGTGTACTTGTAAATGTAACATTGGACCCAACCCGCCTTGTGGTTGAGCTTGAACCTGCCTCTTGGGGGTTGGGGTGTTACAAAGGTGGTATCAGAGCCTAGGCATTAGTTTCAGGGCCAAAATTAAAAATTTTCCTTTGATACCAAAGGTAGTATTAGAGCTTAGCTATTAAATATGTTGGGCTAGAAATAGATAGTTAAGCCTAAACATATGTTGTTGGGCTAGAATTAGAAAGTCAAACATTAGTTGTTGGACAAGAATTAGAAACTCAAATAGGGTTTCACTTTGAATTGAATTTAATCTTGAATGCCTTACTTTCTATTTTTGAAATTGAAAAAATATTTTAGAAAGTGTTTTAAAAAAGGAAATATGTATTTTTGAAATGTTTTGTTTGGATACAAAGACTACAAGTTGAGCTGATAGTGGGTAAGCCTTATCCGAGTAAAGCTAAACATTGAAAGGGAAGTAGGTTATCTAGCCCTAGAAAGCACGATTTCTAAGCAGACTTCGGTCTCGCCGTCCGATCTGGAGGTTGTCCCACTAGCTTGTATGAATAGTGTGAGTTGAAGAATACCCTTATTTTCTATAAAAGAAATTAGAAGGTGGAAAATTAGGGCAAGAAAGTGAATAGAAGTCGAAAAAGATGCCAAATGTGGTATCTTGACTAAACAGAGGTTGTCAGTCAACCAGATTGAACCATAGGTCCAAAGGGAATACCCTAGGTAGAAACATGGTGTAGCCATGGGTCGCACTGTGGATCAAAAGCATAAATCTCTAGGGCACATAGGTTAGAGATGGAAACTTGTGTAAAAACAAAAAAATGTTTGATCAGGACACGAGACCAGGAAGCTTCTGTATCTTTTGGTTTCTATGTTATACATAGGAATTCGGAAGTTTGGACATGAAGAAGGATGAACCATGTGTGGTAAATGATGGGTAACTCTGGCAGAACGAGTTTCTCTATGCTCGCTGGCATGGAACGGTGGAGTATAGTGGGCTCGGGAACCTTAGCTATCAAGTAATTTGCGAAATTGTTTGGGTAAGGCTTCGTTCTGGGTGAAGCCTAAGTGGAAGGGGTAGAGTGGCATGAGACACTTGAACCTAAAAGCTTAGGTGAAAGCTTGGAACCCTACTATGTTAGCTTGATTGTATGGTTGTTTGATATGCATGTTGTAATGTTTAATTGCTTTCATACTAAATCTTGTACCCATGCATGAAAAGAACCTAGAAGAAAAACTTTTAGGCCATTGAACTGATCAATAACCTAGAAACTGAATCTAGAGTCATGATAGTACAAATGTTTGCTAAAATAAACATTGACGTTAAAAATATGAGCCGGAAAGAGTTCAAGGAGGTCTTCCACGAAACGTTTTTTCCGAAGACAACACTGTGGAAGTTGCAAGAGGACTTCATTAGGTTGAATCTAAAGGACTTGACTTTATCTAAGTACAAGAAAAAGTTTACTGAATTGGATAAGTTCTCTTGGGAGTTGATCTAAGAAGAAAGAATGAAAGCTAATTAGTTTACTCAGGGTCTCAAGATTGAGATTCAAAAAGTGATTACGACTCTAAGCTTGAAGACATATAGGGATCCTAGACCAGGAACTCAACTTAGAACAGAGGTTGAAAGGAACGAACAAGAGGCCTAGTAAAGAAATAGAGAACCCAGAGACCCAAAAAAAGAATAAGAGTGGTAGGAAAGCACCACAGACCTAGAAATAGGGGCAAAATAAAGATGAACTAAAAGATCAGGTGAAAAAGCAGAGACTATGCTATGTGTGCAGGTAGAAGGGTTAAGTTGCAAGAAACTGTCCGACTATGCCCAGGCTCCTCAACCACAAAACTCTTAGGGAAGAGGTCAGATTGACCGTTCTCAGGGCTAACAGCAATAACAAAATACCAACCAAGGGCAAAATCAAGGTTGTGGGCAGAACCAGGCTAGAATGTTTGTTGTTGAGGCTCAAGAAGATCAAGACCTAACCTAAAGACCCTGGTATAAAAAAATATTAGGAGAACTTGATTAGCCCTTTATTTAAAATTGTTATATGTTAGCGTTTTTGAGTTTTAAGCTTTGATAAGTTTTTGTACCTATTCTTTTCAATAAATGAAATTTATTCCCTTAAGAATCCTTGTTGTTACATTTTGAAGGTTCAAAATAGAAAGTCTGGGAATAGAAAGTGTTAACAATAACCCAAGGCTTGCCATGTGGTCGAGTCCATTAAGATGGAGGTGGGGTATGACAAAAAAACTTTGACTTTCAAATAGACTGAGAACTTTAGGTTGCCTAAATGAAAAATGAGCCTATCTCTACAACATATATTGCCCACCAGATCTTTTTCAATCAGATCGGGGATGAACAAAGGCAAGAAGAATGGCTCACAAGCCTAATAGAGGAAATTTAATAAGATAAGCATAATAACCTTAGGTTAGATGCTGAGGATACCCTAAGACTTAGGGAGAAAACACTGTATGGGTAATTGCAAATCATCTCACTAAAATGGCTAATTTTTTCTCACCAGATCTAGATTTAGTTAGTAAGTTTGAGAGATTTACTTAGACACTAGAGGCTAAGTTGCACTCTTGTGTCCTTTACATTAAAGGAAATGGGAGAAAGTACAAACCTACCCCTCTCACATCATCCACTAGGACAAAGTGTATATTCAAGATAACGTTACTTATGAGGAAACAATAATCAAAACCCTTGACCATAAATTACAAAGTCTACAAATGAAGTATATCCCGTTAGCAAAGGTACTGTGGAAACATCATAGGGTGGAAGAAGCTACTTGGGAACTCGAAAGTGAAATGAAGACTAAGTATCCACACCTATTTAATAGAAATCCTTAGTTATGTACAAGTTTTGAGGATGAAATTTTTCTAAGTAGGGTAGGTTGTAATACCTAAATTCTCTATACTCAATTAAATGAAATTTATCATTTGGGTGCAAAATGAAATCAGGTTCATTTCGGGGCTAAATTTGGCAGGTTTTCGGAGGTTTCATTTGATGACCTTTAGGGACCCAAAACAACCTAAAACAAAGTATGGTAAAATGAATCAACTATGGACAACATATCCAAAAATTAGAACAATTGGTCAAGGTTAGGGTTTTCATTTGCCAAACGCCCCTCAAGGCGTCCAAATTAGAAAGAATTGTCCTCTAGGATACTTCGGGAGATCGAAATAACCCGAAACGCAACAGAATGACATGAACTAACAAAATGAATAAAATATCCAAAAATCAAAACAATTGGCCAAGATTTGGATTTTCATTTGGCTAGTGACCTCAGTGGGTCTTAAATAAGGAAAGTTTTTTTAAGGAAAATCACGTAGGGCCAAACCATACCTTAAAATGTGCATTAAGTTCATGTGATTCAAAAACTATAGGATATAAATCATAATTCCACATAAATGAGGATATACTAATTTTTATTTGATTTTTGTTAACCCATGAAGTCATGGTCACCCTTAACATGTGCGAGTCACATGGGTGGAACACCATGATCATGTGCACCCTACCCTACCCTAAGCTCCATGGGATGTGTCCATTATTTGAAACCATGAAGAATGATCCCATGTGCCATGTAAATGATCAAGTATGCCCACACCTATAGAAACCATGAAGAATGATTCCATGTGCCAAGATAAATGATCATGTATACTAAGGTTACATATGAAATGTCTCATAAGTGTGCGTGTGTGTGTGTGGGCACATATGTGACAAACCCAAGATAGAAGTTTAATAAGAGTGGCTGATTTAAAGAGATATAAAAAGATTTTTTCCACCTATATAAAATTAGAAAATAGAAATTTACCTCGTGCTCACACGTGAAGCCAAAAAAAGGAGAGAATCCAAGGCAAATAAGAAACTTTCCAAAGCTTTGTTTTTGTGTGTCCATCTTAAAAACTTATTTGATTTTATGAATCACAACATATTAGAATATTTTCCTACTAATAGAAGATGTCCAAGAGAGATTATAATGTATTCTAAACCTTTCATTGTGTTCACAGACATAAAAGAAACAAATAAGGTTCAAAGATTTAGTGCACACTTGGATTGGAAACCTTAGTGGTCCCACTTGCCAACCATGAGCACACTTGCCCTCTTTATGTAAACCATCCCCTTATGAATTTAGAAACATGCCCAGACATGGTGAGCTGCCCTAGATGCCCCCTTGTGCTCATGAACACCTATAAATAATCCCCTTGCTCACTTTCATCTCATCCCAAAGCAAAGAGTTGACACTTCCCTCTTTGTTTGTTCTTGCCCTCTTCTTGGCACCTCTTCTCACTCTCTTTTCTTTCTTGTGTGAGAAGTTCTTATGCTAGTATTTTAGAGAGTTTTTTAAGTATTTTTGTTCATGATTAAAAGTTCTTGAAGTTCTAAAAGTGGTGGATAAGGGAACTCTGCCAGATTCTATAAAGAAATTCGAATTAAGTTGGAGGGGATTTTTAGAACTCTTATTTTACCACTTCAAGCCTTTAGTGCATTCTTGTTTTAAGTTTTTTATCATGTTATTTTATAGATTTCAGCATGTTTATATTTCAGTTTGAAGCATGTTTGATCAAGTGTTATTCTCAATTTAACATGTTTTCATGTTTTAATTCATACATGATAGCATAACATGATTGAAAACCATGCTTAGGCTTATTTTTGAATTTTTAAGCATGCCATGCATGTTTTCATGTTCTCTTGATTATTTAAATTCTGATATTAATTATTATGATCTTGTGTCATATTTATTTGAAATTAAATATGAGAAAGTGAAGATAACAACCACGTACCATCATAGTAGTCTAAGTAATACTATTGGTGTTCTTTGCATACACTTAGTGTATATGAGTAACATCACTGAGTGTGGATGTGTTTTAAAATACATGGAATGTGGACATGTGATCCTTATTTCCAATTTCCATCCTAGAATAGGAGTATTTTAATGAAGAACATCAAAGGATTAAAAACCCCTTTTGGTCAAATATACAACACTAACACGATATTGTTTGAAACGCTTAATGGTTGTAAGTGATTAAAATTGGATGTACTTTTGATTTGAATTAGTAAATTAGTAGTTTGATGAATGATCCACTGGGCTATGTGCTCATACCTTCCTTTTATTTTTTTAGGAATTTAAAATACATGATCAAGTTTGCTAAGAGATTAGAAACTCTTTTTTTAGAAAGTTTCTATGTAAGGGCATATTGCCCAAATTTTGAATAAAGACTCCCACTGAATTTTACTTTTAAATTTTAGAGTTATGTACTCCCCTTTTCATTATTTGGATTTCAAGCATGTATCTCTTTATTTTATTCAATAAATAAAGATTTAAGTTTTTCTTTTATCTCTTTTGTAATAGTCTTATTAAATTAGAATTAAATTATTTGGGTTGTGTGCTCATTAAGAAATAATAAGACTTGAGATAATAGAAAGTGACGCAAGTTGTGTACTTGTAAATGTAACATTGGACCCAACCCCGCCTTGTGGTTGAGCTTAAACCTATCTCTAAGGGGTTGGGGTGTTATAGCTAAATCTATAATGCAGTCATGCACCTTCCATTTTAAAACTGACTTTAATGCCAAAAACACATAAATCTACTCGAGCGGGTGAAACCCGACAGTTAGGCGTATACTCATATCGTATCACAGGGATTTGCTAGCTCATACCTTATGTATGGTGGCCTTAAATCTTCTATAGGGAGCCAATTGATAGACCTCGCCAGACCGTACCCCCGAGTACAACAGCCACTCATTCTCAATGCTTTAGGGAAGCCCAATTGATAGACCTAGCCTAACCGTACCCCTAGGTATGACAGCCGCTCATCCTCAATGCTATACCACATCCAATACCTTAACCCGCACCCGGACCTCGATCTTCGGTGCACATTTTCATTTAAATCACATTTAAAGATTGCAAATGTATTTCAATATGTAAGAACATTTCATTTATGTAACACCTCAACCCCCACATTCATTGAGCATTGGACTTAACCACCATTCTTTGACAGTGGACTTAACCAGTTGGCGGGTCGAGCCGGTGTTTCTTTACAAGTGACACACACTTGACTTTCTATTTTTCAATATCTCATGCCTTAGAGTAAATTCAAGAATACAATATTCATTCAATACAATCAAGGCATTTAAAGATAAAGAAAAATTCAACTTTTTTATTCATAAAAAGAAAGTACATAACTTTATAATGTAAACTATTACATTGTTGATCAAAAGAAATTCATAACCTGTAAAAAAAAAAAAAATTAGCGGAAGATTTATTCAAAATTGGGCAACATGCCCTTACACTAAAAGGAAACTTTTAAAAAATAGAAACTTGCTAAAATTCAAATTCCATGGTCTTCATAATTTAATTTCTTGAAAAAGAAGAGGAAGGGGTGAGCACAAAGCTCAGTGGATCTTTTTCAAACAACCATTTTTCAAATTCAAACCAATAAC
>JAJIYU010014246.1:0-13321 GCA_030144865.1 Tinospora cordifolia
TTGCTCCATAAAGTCCTTTAGGGTGCCAATAACCCACAATTGCACATCTTGGTCATCCCATTGTAACCGACTTCTACAAGAGATTTGTGAATTACACTCTCCTTGAGTTTATCTACAAAGATGATGATGCCTCTGCTATTAATGCTCAGTGAACAGATCAAAGTTAGGTCTAAGCTTCAAAATGATGATGAAGGGACGGAGATCGACTGTCAGGTGTGTTCATGGTTAGGAGATATGCGACAATATATAAAGGAAGTTATTGACATGCCAAAGCTAGAAGTGTGGACGCCACAAAAAGCATTATAGTAGTTATCACCTAAAGTGAAAGAGGTCATCAAATATCTCCAATTATGCTACTTTCTAGACCTTAAAGGGAACATTGCAGTGGGACAGAGTCTTTTATAACAATTCGGATATTTCAAATTGTTTGAAAGTGAATTTACACCTTAACCTAGAAAATAATTTGTGAGAATTTACCAAAATTGGAAGATTTCTTGAACCATGCTTATAAACTTCTAAGGTCATAGTCATTTATAAATAAGGGATGCTAAATTAACTTTTACAATTATCCCGTATATATAATTACAACAATTATAATCATTAAACAAATGAGTACATTTCTCAAGGTACAAAACATTCATTGATTTAGTGGTTCTAAGCACTACAATTCCAATACATTGGTAAATTCAGTATTTACCTATAAATAATGTGTAAAAGCTCATATTTAATGTCAATTTAAACATTTCCTGCAACACTCTTCATCATCATCGAATGAGTAAGTATTACACATACACGGTTGGAACGACTAGCCACGAGATGAGCAATGGGTGTTTGTGCGGTATACTTGACCTCCGAAAAAATTAAAAAATAAAAACTTGGATAGTTTGATGGTTGCTTGTCAGAGCATTCAATGGAGGCAAACTAAGTCGCAAATTCAAAACATGTTACAACCAAATTGTTTTCCACAGTTTATTCTATACACATGGAGGCGGAGAGGTGTGTACTGTGTGCATAGTTGGATTAACTAAACTCCAAGTTAGTCCTACCACATTGCGGATATTAGAAAATTAATAAATGATTTTAACACATTGCAACATGTGCAATCATTTTATTCAATAGCAATAAAGGTTAGTACTTCAACTTAATATATATATATATATATATATATATATATATATATATATACATACAATTATAACAATTAGATTTCATCTATAGCTAGCATTATGTAACTAAATTTATAATTGCATTTCGTGGTTAAATTATTATTTTAACGTTTAGCAACGATGCAAGGTCTAGAAAGCTGGCAGAAGATAGAGAAATGTTGAACCTCCTCAGAACAGCAAATACTGAATATCTTCAACGCTGTACATTTAACTAGAGATGGTGCAGAGTTTTTGTAAGTTAATAAACATAAATTATGATGCAAGTTTTAAATGAGGGATTTAATAAGGGTGCATTGGTAAGAAGTTGGACGCATCTTTTTGTGAAGTATCGGAAATTCTAAAACAGCAGAATGCAAATAACTATTGTTGAGGCCGTCTTTATCAGACAAAAGATTCTTTTTACAAGAAAAAAAGGAGAAGAAAGTGGAATTTTGAAACAATTGATCTCTAGAAGAGAGTTGCACTAACGGGCAACCTGGTCTGTTGCTCTTGTAGCGTCATCATCATACTCTATTTTCAAGGCCCGAGAGCTTTCACCATTTTCAGCTTTTATCTTCGTGTGATGATTCATGTGATGATACTACAGTAAACACCGTGTCCTTCTGCAGTGCATAAAAAGATGGGGTAGGAAAAAAGGCAACGCCAGTCGCTAATTGGTAATTCACAGAAAGAGATGAGAAAGTGGACAAATAATTACTTCAACATTGACAGGAAAAATCGAATTAAGCAATACACTTTTTTTATTTCTCGGTACATGTGAGGAACCTGGTACATGCAAAAAACAAAAAAACGAAAAAATATATTCTTTTTTTTTTTTTTTAATTTTCACATATTACCTCCCACCTACTCGGACTGGACGTCAAGTAGCAAAGCGAAATTGACCCACATCTCAACATTCAGATTTCACTTCTGGCTTTTGGCCATTTCTTCCTTGCATGAACATCGAACCGGACTTTCAACCTTTTAGTTCCAGCTTCAAGTTGCCGTCATCTCTTCTGATCCTAAGGTTAATGATGACCACTTTAAATCAATCTTGTGCATTGTCTACGATCACCCAACCGACAACATGCTAAAGATATCTATAGCACGCAGCTTCCCAAAAAATAAAAAGCTGGGTCTGCGTGTATAACAGAGGAGGCAGTCAGCAGCAGTTTATGTCAGCATTGTCCTCTCATCTTACTAATTGATCCGAACTAACTTGAACAGTAACACTGCTTGGTCCTGCACCATTTTCTGGTGGTGGCACAGTGCCCCATTTTCCTTCTGATTCTAAAGGCTCAAGGACATGAACCCCACCATCAGACAATCCTAATGCAAATTGATTTGGTTCAGATGGATGAGCAGCAACCACAAGTGGATAAACCCTTGAGCTGTTAGAACTGTTAAAGAATATAGATAGATTATTAAGAAACAAAAAGTAATATTATATAAGTGTTTAGTTTTATGTGTCAAGAATACCTGACATTGGATGGTATATAGGCAGTGTGATAGATGCGACACCTCAACTGGAGAGTAGATGCAGTGAGAACAACCACGCTGCCATCCCCAAGAGTTGCATATATAGATTGGCTGTCGCAGGAATATGTAGCATGTGTAATAGGAATGCTCAAGTCCTGGGGAACCCACTGTATTCAAATTTGATAATTATGTCAGTAAGAAAAAGAATTTAACAAAACAACTAAATAAATATGTAAATTTTTTTCACAGACCAGTTACTGCAGTTTGCTTTGATGATCCAAAAATTTTGAATGATATATGAACAAATAATTTGAGTGTAGTTGAACCAAGAGATCAGTGCTGTGTGAAGAGAGATGGTGCTTATGTGGTGATTTCAACACCCCAACAATCTGACAAAAAGTATGCTGGAATTTGATCTCATCATCAGAGAATTGCAGCTAAACGATCCCACTTTGAGGAATGCAAAGTTCACATAGTCAAACATGAGGAGTCATCCTATATGCCGCAAGTTGGATCATTTCCTATTTTCCAAAGGTTGGGAGGATATTTTTCTTGATTACCAACAAGAGGCACTAATAAGACTTAACTTCAGACCATAGACCAATTGTTATGGAGACTACAAAGATTAAATGGGGTCCCACTCCGTTTTGCTTTGAAAATGTACGGTTGGCTTATAAGGATTTTTAGGAAAAGATCAAACAATGGAGGAACCACCTGGATTTGTGCAGAGGCAAGGTTATAGATTCATACTAAAACTAAGACAGCTCAAAATGACATTAAAAAAAATGGGACAATGAAACGTTCGGGAGAAACAACATGATTACAAAAGATCTTGAAAAGGAGATTGGGGTTCTTGACAAAGAAGAAGAAAATGGGGTTTAGTCGTCGGATAAAAGCATATTCAGAAACAGTTACAAAGCGGAACTAGCAGAGCTGTACATGAGAGAGAATAGAATGGGGTTACAAAAGGCCAAGATGAAGTGGTTGAAGGAAGGTGATGCCAACACCAAATTCTTTCACACAATGCTGAATAGAAGAAGAAACAGAAAAATAATATCTAAATTTGAAGTGAAAAGTGGAAGAGTAATAGATCAAGAAGAGGAAGTGGCCAATGAAATCATGAACTATTTTGAGGAGTTTTACTCTCTAAAAGGGAGGGGAACAAGGAAGTGGAAGGATTAGAATGGGGTCGAATATTGGAAGAAACAAGCTTATGGTTAGAAAGGCCATTTGACGAAGAGGAAATAAAAGAAGTCTTCAGCTGTGAGGGGAATAAAACCCCAAGCCCAAACGGTTTTTCAATGGAATTTTATCAGCGGTGTTGGGAGTGTTGGGATGTAGTACAAGAAGATCTATTGAAGGTGATAGAAAAATTTTTTAACAGTGGAGTAGTCAATGCTCAAACAAATGAAAAATACATCTGCTTATTACTAAAGAAGAGCGATTCTTGGAGTTTACAAAACTTTCAGCCAATAGGTTTGATCACTAGCCTATACAAAATTATTGCTAAAATATTAGCAAACAGGCAGAAGAAGGTGCTTCCAACAACCATTGATCCACATCAATTTTCTTTTGTGAAGGCAAGCAAATAATTGATGCCATTTTAATAGCAAATGAAGTGGTAAAAGTGTGCAGATTGGAAAGGAAACCAGGTATGGTGTTTAAGGTGGATTTAGCAAAAGCCTATGACTCGGTGGGATGGGATTTTCTGTTTTACATTCTTAAAGAGAAAGGATTTGGTCGAAAGGTGGCTAGCATGGATGTGGGGGTGTGTTTCATCTGTCTCATTCTCTATTATTATCAATGGAAGACCAAGAGGAAGATTCAGTGCAAGGAGGGGCCTTAGGCAAGGCGATCCACTATCACCTTTCCTCTTTATCATAGTTGCTGATGGTATGAGCCGCTTATTATCAAAGGCTACAGAGAGCCATCTACTTCAAGGATTCATAATAGGTAAGGATAAGGTAAAATTTCTCATATTTAGTATGCAGATGATATTCTTCTTTTCTTGGAAGACAATGGAAGTAACAAAAAGCAAGCGATGGGCATATTAAGAGGTTTTTGTGAGATTTATGGTATTAATATAAACCTAGCAAAAAGTCAGCTGATAGGAATTCATATGGAGCAGGAGAAGATTGATATGGCTAGAGAGTTCGTTGTTCAGTAGGGAGTTGTCCATTAAAATATCTTGGGCTTCCATTGGAAGGAAGTCCAGCATCTCTTGAATTTTGGGCTCCGATTTTGACTAAGATCTCAAAGCATCCTGAAGGTTGGAAAAGGGCTTTCCTCTCCAAAGGAGGAAGGCTAGCTTTAATCAAATCGATTCTATCAGCTCTCCCCATTTACTGCATGTTAGTCTTTAAAACTCCAGCATCGGTCGCATCAAATTTAGAAAGAGAAATGAGGAATTCCTTCTGGCAAGGAAATAAAGGAAAGACGTCTCATAATTTGATCAAGTGAGATAGGAAACATTTCTTTGAAAAACGTAGCTTTATGTAGTAAATGGTTATGCAGATACTTCAAGGGAAAGGACTCATTGTGGGTAAAAGTAGTTTCAAGCCATCATGGCACTCTCACATTAGGGGAAAGGATAAGAAGATGCAAAGCTTCATATAGAAGTCCTTGGAGATTTATATCATCCTTAATTCCTCAAATCTTCATGCATATGCGATCAAAAGTCGGAAACGGAAGACGAATCCTATTTTGAGAGGATAGGTGGTTGGGTAATGCTAGCCTTGCTAAAAGCTTTCCAAATTTTTACAATCGCTCATATGTTCACAATCAACCCGTGTCCTTTATAAAGCATCAAACAGGAGAAGATTGTAACATCATCAACTAGGACATCCACTTACCTAGAAGACTAGTCCTGGAGGAAGCAACGAATCTAATTAATAAGCTATCAGCAATCACTCTTTCCAATGAATAGGACAAACTTATTTGGCTCTTAGACTCATCTCAAATATTCTCATGCAGGTCAGTTTTTTCTTTCCTTCTTTCTCAAAATCAGAGTAGGAGTTTTCCTTTGGCTAAACACATTTGGGCAGCAAAGATTCCTTCTAAAGTGCAAATCTTCAGGTGGATTCTGGCTCACCGAAAAATTTGAAGATCCAAACACTTATCTCGCTCTACATAGATGCGAATTGTGTCATCAAGATGCAGAATCAATTGATCATCTATTTCTTACGTACAAATACATCAAAGAATTTGCAACGAATTGATGATGTTTTCTGGAGGTATATTAGCAGCTCCAACATCTATTGAGGAAAGTTTGAATCTAAACCTCATTTCTTTCATGGATAATGACAGAAAGGGATTGGGGTTAATAGCTTTCTATGCTACGCTTTCTTATGGGAAGAGATTAAGTTTACCTCAATCACATGGGTTATTGCTTCAAAGCTGTCAAGAGGTTTTCCCATCTCTAAGTGGTTGTTTAATTGGTCTTTGTGCATGAACATATAAGAATCTTAGTCTGCGATAGGTCTTTATTTTTTTCTCTGTTTTTGTAGTTCTTATTGTGTTTTTGCCTAGGCAGAGCTTGTGGCCTTGGCTGGTAGTATGTTCTTTCCATATTCATCAATACAAATTATGTTCTTGTTTCTTCTTCTTCTTTCCCCCCCCCCCCCCCCAAAATAAAATAAAAAATAAAAAAAAAGAAAAAACCAGGACTCCCCATATCTACTCCTAACCTCTGCAAAATGCATCCTTACATTGGTTCATCCTCCATAACCATTTCCTATATAATACCTTGTTTTTGATACGAAGGTTCTTAATGTCGAGGCCTCCTTTATCCATCAGCAATTGAAATGTCTTCCAGCTCACTACACTCTTTGGTGCTTTGCCCTCTTATGTCTCTCCACAAAAATGATCTCACCATTTTTTTCATTAACTTCGCCACCTGTTTTGGGATTTAAAACAAAGATAGATAGTAAATTGGAATTGCCTCAAGAACTGCTTTTATCAATGCCAATCGAATCCTTCTTATAAGAAAGAATGCATACTTTAATCCTTTGAGTCAATGTGTTATGGTTGCCACTGCCGGATCCCAAAAAACCTTAGAACCTAGGTTTCGCCAACGGATAAACCCAAATACTTCATCAGCAATACTCCCGCTTTGCACCCAAAACTGTTCGCTAATGACAATATGCAGTTCCCATCCATATTTATCCAGCCAACTAACACTTTGGTGTGTACATGTTAAGACCTAATATCTCCTTGCAGCTCCTGAGCAAAAGCATTGGGTTCCATACATTGCGCTCTACACTATCCAGTAAAAGCAATGTGTTATCTGCATATTGTAACAGTGGCACTTCCACCTTGCCCTTACCTATCATAAATCCTTTGACCATATCACCCTATTGAGCCTTAGCCATCATCCACCAACATAAATAAGAATGGCGATAACAGGTCCCCTAGGTTTAGGCCCCTATTCGCCTCAAACTTGCCTCTTGGTCTTCCATTGACAACAATCAAATGCAACCAAGCTAATGCAGCCATTATCCACCGAATTCATCTCTCTCTGAAGCCTTTCTTCTGCTTTACAAACCATAAGAAGCCCCAATCCATCATACCATAGGCCTTCAAAAAGTTGACCTTGAACACCATTCTAACTTTCCCACTAACAGATATTCTTCAATAGCATCATTGGCCACTAATACTGCATTTAGTATATGTTTGCCCCTATATGAACACCATTTATGGCTCCACCATCTCTTTGCAACAACCTTTGCTGCCTCATTGAAAGCCTTTTTTAGATTATTTTGTATAGGCTCATTACCAAACTGATTGGTCTAAAAGCCTTCAAATTTCGCGTATCCCCTTTCTTTGGAGTCAAACAAATGTATGTCTCATTTAAGAAGTTGTTCATTGCCCCACATAAATTCTTGCATCACTTTCATTTCCTCGTCTTTAACTATCTCCCATATCTTTTGATAGAATGCGTTAGGTCCTAGGGCTTTTGATCATTCAAAACTAAAGAGTGCCTCTCTCACCTCCTCCACTTGAAATTGTTGCTCTAGAACTTCCCCGTTTTTCGAAGATAAAACTCCCCACTCTAAACCCTCTAATTCCAAGTAGAAATCATTCTCCACCTTGTACACCTTCAAGAAGTAGTTCACAACAGCCTCAACCACCCTATCCTCCCTCAAAATGTTCTCCCCATCCACTACTTCAATGAGCAGATGCTATTAAGCCCCCTTATGAAAGAAGCCCAAACCCTGAATTAGCATCTCCTTTTAACCATTTGATTTTCACCTTCTGTAATGTCATCACATCCTGCATCAAACATATCCATTCGAACTCTGCTTTGTAAAATTTCCAAAAGGTGTCTAGTTCCTCCAACCATGCACCATTTCTTCCTATGCATCTAAAGACCATCTAATTTCTTTGATTTCCTTCTTTTTGCTGCCTATGGACCCATATGTTATTTTGCCCCATTGCTTTATGTGTTATTTAATCTTTCTAAGCTTTATCATAAACCTATGCCCTTCTTGACCTAAAGCCTCTCCATCTCCTCACAACTTTGACATCTTACATATGAAGTCCCTGTGCACCACACACATGTTTTCAAACTTGAATGGCGTGGGTCCACATCTAACCTCATCAATATCAAGAAGAATTGGTTTATGATCAGATGTGGACCTAGCCAATGTCAATTGCTTATTAACTGGAAAGATCTCCAATCACTTCACTGAAAATAACACCCAATCAAGTCTACGACATATTGGTGGGATCCTCAAATTGGACCATGTATATTTGGCATTGCATAAGGGAGGATCCATCATTTATCATATATCAGTTGATTAAATTCTAGCACACTCCATATCAATCTTGCTTGAGCTATTTAGCATTTCCTCCATAAACCTTCTTGTGTTGAAGTCACACACACTCATCCCAAAAACTCTCCCTCTTTGCTAGTGAGGACAAGACATATACTCCAATTAGTCACCACTTCCCACTAGCCCTATCCTCCATCCGAATTGTCACTGAGAAATTTTTTTTGTGATGCAATAATGTGATCTTGCCACTTTTGCATCCCATGCAATCAAAATTCCCCATGATGCTCCTCATGAAGGCAATAATGACCATCCTTGGCGTCTTCTTCCAAAATTCCACTCCCCTTGAATCATTTCTATCCAATGACTTAGGAGAATAGCTAAATAAGTTGATGAAATGTAACAAACACCAATCTTTTTTTGGTGTACACAACCCAAGTGCAAATCTGGCTAATACGCAATTGCCCATGCTCTCCATTTTTTATACCTTGTTGTCCTTGTCATTTTTTTAATGGAAACGGGCTATTTCATTCATATTGAGATCAAAAAACGAATACAACAAGGGGAAACCTCTGCCCCAAAAAAGAAAAACTCCCAAAAGACACCCCGCCCCTCTTAGTTACAAGATGTTGCCCCACCCTCTCACCCATTCCAACATTGAATAGTCCTTCGAAAGAGAATAATTACTAATCCAAAAAGAGGCAAGGGACTAAGACTCTTCCCAAATTCCGGGCCCAGCCCCCAAACCTACATCTTATTGTCCTTTTCATCAAACTCCTCTTCTTGCCATCTCCACATCCCCCTACGTTCCATGACAATATTTCATCATAAACTTTCCTAGTTACCCCTCTTGTCACTTCCCTTCTCTGCTCTGCTGGACTCCTCAATAGAATGTAGCATGTTGTCCAACTACACCTTACGAGCCTTCAATTTATCCTCCACATATATTTTGCAATTATTTCATGTGACATTATCTTCTTGCCCTTTTTCCTTTACTCAATCTCCTGTTTATTGTCATTCTTCTTGCTAGACATATCTTCCTTGTAATTCCTCTCAATGGAGCCCTTCACTATTTGAGAACACACCAAAATATGACTCCCCTATATTGCCATAATTCCCATCATTAAGCCAATCAAAGGAATAGAAAAAGATGAGATAGGAGAATGGGGTGTGTCAATATTGGTTAGAGGTGCTTGGAGCCTAAAGAACACAATACAAAAGAAGTGCTTGGCACTATCCATATGGCATCATCGTCATTCAAAGTTGGCATTCGGTGTACATCGTTCTGTTTGAGACTCAATGGCAACAAATCCTCCAAATCATCTATGCGATTGCTTATACATCTTTCGATGTGCTAGGTGATTCCTCCTCCATCCGAGCACTCAAAAATCTGAATTCTCCCTCCTATATAATAGCTCACATTCCTCCACCATCCACCTACCTTCCTCGTCCTTTTCATCCTTTGTGGCTTTTTTTCACTTTAAACCCTTGAATGTTCTCTACCCTCTTTCTTCTCATAGATCATTTAAGATCTCTTCTTCTCCTTATGGCACATTTTAATCTGGATGATACACAATCTGGTGTTGGCTTATCATTTAACACTCCTTTATGAGCAGCCCTATGATTTATTTTTAATTGGGTCATTTATTTTGTTGAATGTTTCAATGTCCTTCTACATAGCTCCCTTCATTACTGCATTGCAAAGATGGGTCTTAATTCCCTTCTATTTCTTCCACTATCCCTACATGTCCCTCATTTACCATGCCCAGGTAGAGGATAAAGGTAGGAAGAACACAAAAAGAGTGAAGCAGGAGAAACACCTTGTAAGAGGTAGGCCTAAGTGGGAGAAAAGAAGGTTCTAGACAAGATTGGAATAGGAAAGATGGCATGGCTAAAAGGAATATGGATCAAGGAGATAACAAATTGGCCTTGTTTTGCCATGTTCTCCCCTTTTTTGTTCACATCGTGCTGATCTTGAGAGCTCATGCTTAAGTTTCCATCATTTTGACCTTCTAGATACACCCCATCGAAACTTATCTTGTCACCTAGACTCTCTTGTCCCCTTAGAGAAGCGCACCTATCCCTTTCTTTAATGTTGCTTATCCCTCCATACCCATCCTGTCTCTTGCCTCATTCCTTATGACAACACTTGTCTTAGTAGCCGCCCAGCTCCCATATAGTCTCCTGCACCGTCATCGTGGAAAGGACAGCCGCACTTTTTTCCAACTAGTATTGCTTTGTTCGCCACCTAGACCTTCCTGGAATCTTTCAACGAAAACCCACTTTTTACGTTGCACCTTTCTAATGAATGAACATCTATTGGTGCTAAATGAAACACTTGCAAATCATATATTTAATTTTGTTCATAATTAGTCTAGTTTCAACATGGGTTGGTTTCAACACAAGACATGATTAAATAAAAAAATAATTTTAAAAGCTAGTCGATGATGACCTTCCATAGATTCGCCTATATAAGTCGCAGATAAAGTTACAAAAATAAGAGTTTGAATACCACTTGCCCCACATGCCCCACCAACCTTGGTGGAGATTTCTTGCCCCCATTGCTCTAATGGAATACCGTCCACCTTGATCCATTCATTGTAAACACTTGTGCCTGATCCCATCCACTGAGACTACCCATCCCATGCCATGCTTTTGAGTTTCATTAGCAATGATCTCCTACAAACTAGCTCTATTTCTAAATCATCCTTATACCACTTTATCACCTGATTTCCCCCAAAATTGCTAACACTAGAATCTGACCCACTACTAGCTTGGAGATCTTCTCTTGTATCTCCAACTATAAGATCATTGGAGACCCTTCCAAAAGGTCACGACGTGCTCCCACTTCTTTAGTTCTAGGGCTACTTTCCCATTCTTGTCATCCCTCTTGGCTAACCAAACAACTGGTCTGGTTTGTATCAACTTGGAAAACCCCACCTACTTCCTTACCCCTTGACTATTGTTCTTTGGTCTACCTTTATACTACTTTTCATTCTTTGTATCACCTCCTTTTAGCTTGAGTACATTTCTCAAACCCTTCCTGAAAATGTCCTAGCATCCATTGTTCCTCGCATCAGGTATGGACTCGCCCATTGCTTGTTATTTTGCACAAAAGCATCCTGCCTAATTCACAAATTTGCAAGAAGATACTGAACCTTTACTTTTATATTTGAAAAGTGCTTCAAAAGGGATCTTTGAAGTGGATGGTGCTTCATAGAGTAATACTTGATCATAATCTCCAATATGAGTACTGCGTCCAACATGAAATTTATATTTGATAGTAAAACATCAATTTTCCTGTTGAAACCCTATTATATAATTGCTTGGTATCCGAAATACAAAATTCAAGTGGGCAAATTAAGAAAGAGTTGATTGAATCAAAATAATTCCTTATTAAATAAGGTTAAGTTTTATTTCTGTCAACAACTACTTGATTCTTATCCACATCGATTTTAATAATTGTAAAATATGAGCCAAAATTGTTTACCCTACCTTCAATGGATAGTATCCCATTTCCACCTCTTGTTAACCATCTTTTGAGTTCTTGTTTGTTGTTTGATGCTTCCGAGATTTCAATATTTGACAACTGCGTAACTGCATCGATACCTATGGTTAACTTGAAACCCTTGCTTCTTGTGCTCTTGTGCACTCCTCAATCATGACTTTGATGTCATTTTCATTCTATATAACTCCACCAGTCTCATTAAATAGCTTGAACAAATTCAAATTTGAAAAATAGGAAATTCACTGAGACCTCTGGAGAAGCCTTTCAAACATAACTTATATTCTCTCTTAAGAATAGAATAGAGAACGAGGTACAAAGATTGAGAAACGAAGGACCGAGAATGGTGGAAGGAAGCAAGGACCCGGACATGAGGGAAGATGGAACGAAAGGAAGCAGAGCTACCGCTTGGCTTAGTTGGAGGGACAATGGAACAGTTCGTTGGGAAGGAAGATGAATGGATGGAAGTCAGAAGATGAAGAAAACATTCCAAGTACCAAGGGATAGGGATGCGTGGAAGCAAGAATGGTCTTTCTCAAAACAGTATCCACATTTGGAAATTATTCTCTTTTGACTCCAAGTTCAAGACCTTTAAAGTCGAGGTAGCAACACCAACAAGCGAGTTCATTATTCAAGAGTTGACCTTCAATGCCACCAACGCACTGTCACTCTCGAAGGCTAATATCCCCTCGTTTTCTGCTGAAGTGAAGAACGCTACTAGTGTTTCCAGAGAGGACGAATTTAAGTGTGTTAAACACTTGGAAACTTATACAGTATTTATTGAGATCTTGACTAACTGACGTGGACGATTTATGAAGCTCTTAAAGTTGGTGAGATGAGCGTTCCAGACCATTTATATCCCAGAAGACCTTAATATGTGGAACGATTTCGTCAAGATACTGGAGGATATAAGGAAGGAGATTCACAACGCAGTACCTATGGTGAAAACGAGAGCTCAGCTGAAGAAAACAGCAAAGGACGAAACGCAAGCATCAGTTAACAGGCAGCTAGGAGGACCAACCACTGGAAATAAGACAACCAATATGGAAGAAAAACCAACATGAAGAAAGTTTTCCCTGAAAAAAGACATACGATCAACAATCAATATTGGAACGCTAACCAGTGAACGAACAGCGAGGGTTATGGCGAAAGGCAATCGAAGTACGTGACCAGTGAACGATAGGCGACACGCACACGGTGAACGGCGAACGGAGTACGGAGTCCGGCGAGTAGCGAGTGGCGTAAGACGCTCAGAGACCGCAAACCGGAGTTCAGTCAACCAAAGAGGGGTGAAGGGTTACGAGGGACGACGAGACGAACGAGGAGCACTAAATGGAGGAAGTCGAATCGATGGAGGAAAGAGTTATCGTTCGGCACTTAATGAAGGAATTAATGGGAAGGATCCGGAGAAGGAGGCGGAA
>JAJIYU010014247.1:0-13351 GCA_030144865.1 Tinospora cordifolia
AGCTATAGATCACTGGGTTTGGATGAGAAACGAAGGAGATCTAGGGTCTGGAAGATGGGAGCAAGAACTGAAATTTTGGACTTAGCCAAAATTCTGGGTTTTTGTTGCATGGGGAACTTCTTGCATGGCATGAAAACAGGGCACGTGGCCACCCACGTGGCTTCCAAACCATCATGTTGGATGCCTAGTTGGCTCTTGTTATTGGTTGCTCAAAACCATGGGTCATCAAACCATGAATTCTCATGGTTTTTGGTTGAAAAAAATGCAGCAAAAATCATCCCAAAAAGGCAAAAAAAATTGAAAAAAAGGAGGGGCTGCTGTGCTGGGCGCGTGGGCCGGCCAGGTGAACGGGCCGGCCCACAGCCCGTTTTGAGCCCGCGCGCGTCAGTGTGGGTCGGGCCATAGGCCCGACCACTTTCCTCAGCCCGTGCGGCCGAAATTTTATTTTTATTTTTATTTTTTTCCTTTTTATTCTGTATTTTCACACATATATATCATGTATATATGTATTTTATATCAAAATTTTTCATTTTTTTCTAAAATCATTAAAAATTAACTAATCATCATTTCTTATCAAAATTTCAATTATGCACTAATTTTCATCATTTGTGTATTTATTTTCTCAAAAATTAATTAATTCCCCAAAAATTACATTTTCTTCCCAAAAATTCCATTATTTGCACCAAAAATTTCATAAAAATTCTAAAAACTCCACAATTAATCCCAAAAATTATTTCTCTCAAGAAATTTCATTTTCCTCCTAATTTCACGTATTTTCTCCTCAAATTTGTATTATTTTTTATTATTATTTTTTCCATTATTCTCACTTTCTCCAATAAATAGTATAAATTTGAGAAAATAGAGATAAATCCTTGTATTTCCATTAAAGTTTTTAGAAAATACATGTATCGAGCTCGAAAATTTGGTATACCAAAACATGGGTTGTCACAAACAGAAATAATGTAAATTCTGAATGCATGGCATAGTACAACACAGTTATAAATTATACAACCATTATAAAAACATTTCAAATTCATGCCAGTTAAAAACGTATTCAGGCTAGGGTTAATTCAACAAACCCAACCTATGGTCATCGCTCAAGCGGGTCCTGAGTCAAGCGTACTAGCCACTACTGCGTGTCATAAACTAGGTGTATTCCACAAATACCCTAATCCCGCGCTTGGTCCTCGAATGCCATGATTTGAGTGGGTTCGATGGCTAGGCGCACTGATCATATGCCCTAACCCCTGGCGCTTGAACCTCGAGTCTAATCTCAATCACATCAAGTACCCTGACCTTGACGCTTAGCCCTCGTGCCTATAGTTTCACTACCAGTGTACATTTACACATCTCATAACCAATCAGATATATCTAAATCTCGTGAAACCATTTAAACTATGTCATTTCACACAAGTTTTATGCAAAGAATACAAGTCACAAAAACACCTGAATTAAACTATTGACCTCGGGTCCTGCGCATCGATGTCCAGTCGACAATCGGCCTAGTCCCGTTCTATCCATACAGTGGTCTAATATCTAATCTCACTGTCCCTACTCAATCTCATTTAAACTCAATCTCAGTTCTATCCATACAGTGGTCTAATATCTAATCTCACTGTCCCTACTCAGTTTCGATCAACCCAATTGTCTTAGTCAATGTTCGGTCAATCGGTCAAACCTGGTCAAACCTAGTCAGCTTTGGTCAATGTGGTCAACCTAGTCACTCTTGGTCAATATGTGCCCACATTGGGTCAAAATAGATCAATTGGGTCAAAATCCCAAATCCCAACACTTAGCCAAATTTTGAGTTCCTCACTCTCTTGCGCAGCAAACTTGTCAATTTTTTCGCGATCAATCCGTAAGTCGAATTTACGCAAAACTTTCTAGATTTCCTCTAGACTACTCAACCTTCACCATAATCGTATTTCATGATTTTTGGACACCATTTACTAGGACACCATTTACTAAGGTTTCTAGGTGTATAAACAGAGACTGTGAAAATCCCGTATACTCTGTGACAGGCAGTTAAATGGTGTCTCAATTGACCCTCCTACTGAATTCAGATATTGCTAAAATCTTGTACACACTATCCTAACATATCTAGAGACCTCTCCACTAAATTTTAGCTCAATCTACCCACATTTATTCAGTCAACTAGCCTCTTACATTTCTATCCAGTTGCATGAATTTTTCTGGGTTCATAATTTCTATCATCTTTCTAATGTTCATTGCCCCATTAAACCACAAATCCATGGGCCATTTCTTGTGTCTATTGCAAGCATGTAAGTCATATAACATTGATTCATTAAGAAAATTTCAAATTAGTAAACATGTAACACTAAAATCATGCCCAACATTTCATCAACATCTCAGTTGTATTTTAGAAGAACTCAAGAAATATTTGTAGTCCTAACACTCTAACTAACATGGCATATTTGTAAGTGTAGTAAATCATATTCATATAGACTTATGGTTAGATCTTTATACCTCTTTGTAGCTTCTACTATGAGGTTTAAAATGCCTTTGGTTTCAGTCGAAAAAGATGTCTTTAGGTGCTCCAAACATAGCCTCAAATCTGGTCCCAATGCTTGATTACTGTTAGCACTACCGTAACAATGAATCAAACAGTCAGCGCAGTGAGTTATAAAATGTATTTAAAGTTCTAGTATCTAGTTTCCACCACTTGGACATTGAAATGCACGTAATAAAGGGTAATATAAAAAGTCTTATGTCAGGGATGAACCTAGAATGGTTCAGGTGTGAGCCCCTTAAAGTTGCTCCAACACAGTTTCTATCACACTATTGTTGTAATAGTTAATAGATAACCAACTTTAACAGCTTGAAAAACATGTGTAAGGTTTCATTTTTTATTTTCTATTAGTTGGAGGTTGAAGTACACATGAAAAGAAAGAAAATAGATGGTCTTACCTCCAAAATGGACCCTGGATGGGTCCTGAACCAACTGCTTGAAAATCATATCAGCTCATGGTTTTAGTTTCTAGGCTGGAAACATAGTGAACAACACCTCTTCTTAGCGGTTTTCGTCTTAGATGGTTCTGTAATTTGGCAAGGGGCTTGGGGGTTCTTTGAGAGGGTTACAAGAGCTTCGAAATAAGCCAAATTTTAAGGAAATTGGTAAGAAACAAAGGAGATACAGGTTCTGGAAGTTGGGAGCAGAAGCTGAAAATCTGAATTTTTAGCTCAAGTCTAGTTTTTATTGCATGGAGGGGTGCTTGCATGGCAAAATAAGGTGACACGTGGCCATCCACATGGTCCTCAAGTTTTCATGCGAGATGCCTAGTTGGCTCTACCCATCAGCCACATCAAGAGGTTTGAGTTGATGGCTCAAACCAAGGGTTCAAATACCATGAGCAGCCGTGGTTTCTTGTTAAAACAGCTTAAAAAATATTAAAAAATTCAGCCAAATTCGTGATAAAATTGCACAAAATGAAAAAATAGAAGGGGCGGAGACCTTCATTAATCATATTTAAATTTCAATTTAGCATGTTTGCATGTTTTTAATTATTCATAAAATCATACCATGCCTAGAAATCATGCTTAGGTTTGTTTTTAAGCTTTCAAGAATGCTATGTGTGTTTCAATACTTTCTTAAATTTTTAAATTTTGAGATTTAATATTCTGATTTAGTATCATGATTATGTAATTTTAAACATGAGAAAGTGAAGAATAAGATCCACATACTGTCATAGTGACCCGTATGGGTGCTATTAGTGTTCTTAACAGATGCTTGGAGTGTGTGGTTGCAAAGTGCAATTAAGGGATCCTTGGTATGTGGCATCCAATAGAAATTAACAAAGAAATGTCTTTCTACCCTAAAGATGAGTATCTAAATTAAGAATATCAAGAGAGTACAACCACTTTCAGTCATAACGTTAACTTGAACCAATTTGATGTATGAATCACTTAATGTTTGAAAGTGTGTGAATTTGAATGTGTTAGAAATTTTAAATAATAAGCTAGTTGTTTGATGGATGATTCATTGGGCTATGTTCTCACCCTTCTCTTTTTAACATTTTCAGAAAATTGAATATGATGGCAATGAAAATCTGATATTAGCTATATTTAGAAAAGTTTCTATTGTGGGAAAATTTCTTTTTTCAATGTAAGGGTATGTTGCCCACTTTAGATTTATTTGACTTCCGTTGAATTTTTATTTTAAAATTTTGAGTTATGTACTTGATTATAAATTTAATAATATACTTCTTTATTTTCTTTAATAAATAAAGAGTTAGAAATATTCCTTTTTTCAACTTGTAATGCCTTATTGAATTTAAAATTGATAAAATTGGGTGATATACTTATGAAAGTTTCAATAAGAGTTAGAATAAATGAATCGAGATGCAAGTTGTGTATTTGTAAATGTAATATAAGACCAAACCCGCCTTGTGTTTGAGCTTAAACCTATTTCTAGAGGTTGGGGTGTTATAAAGGTGGTATAAGAGCCTAGACATTAGTTGCTGGGCCAAAATTAAAAAGTTTCTTCTAATACTAAGGTGGTATGAGAGCCTAGGCTTTAGATGTACCGAGCTAGAAAGAGAAAGTTAAGCCTAAACATGTGTTGTTGGGCTAGAATTAGAAAGTTTAATCTTATATCGATGTTGGTATTAGATTTAGAAAGTATTAACTCAATTAGGTTTGTCATATACTTTAAGTTAAAATTTGAATGCCCTACCTTCTATTTTGAAATTAAAAACTGTTTTGGAAAGTATTTGCAAAAAGGAAAGATATGTTTTGAAATGTTTTATTTGGATACAAAGACTACGAGTTGAGCTGATAGTGGGTAAGTCTTGTCACGAGTAAAGCTAAACTTTGAAAGGGAGGTGGGTTATTTCGCCGTAGAAAGCATAGTTGCTAAGTAGACTTCAGTTACGCCGCTCGATCTGGAGGTTGTCCCACTAACTTGTATGAGTAGTTTAAGTTGAAGAACACTCTTACTTTTTATAAAAGAAAATTAGAAGGTAAAAAAATTTAGGGCAAGAAACTGATTAGAAGTTGAAAAGGATGTCAAAGGTGGTATCTTGACTAGACAGAGGTTGTGAGTCAACCAGATTGAACCCTGGGTAAAAACATGATGTAGCCATGGGTGGCACAGTAGATCAAAAGCATAAATCTTTAGGACATAGGCTAGAAACTAAAAACTTGTGTGAAAACAGAAAATTGTTTGATCAGGACATGAGATCGTGAAGCTTCTATATCTTTCGGTTTTTATGTCATATGGGATGTATAAGAATTCAGGGTTATAAAGGAAGCCTGGACTCAAAGAATGATGGACCATATGTGGTGAATGATTGGTAACTCTAAAAGAATGGGTTTCTCTATGCTCAGATAGTATGGGACAGTTGGGTATAGTGGGCTTGTGAATGTTAGTTATGGAGCAATTTGCGAAATTGTTTGGGTGCGGCTCTATTCCGGGTGAAAACCTAAGTAGAAAGGGTGGAGTGATAAGGGACACTTGAACCTAAAAGCTTAGGTGAAAGCGTGGAACCTTGTTTTGCTAGCTTAATTGTATGATTGTGTGATATGCATGTTTTAGTGTTTATTTGCTTTGAGACCAAATCTTATACCCATGCATGAAAAGAACCTAGAAGAAAAACCTTAGGCCACTGAACAAATTGAGAACCTAAAAACATGAATCTAGAGTCATGATAGTACAAGCAAAAAGTTTTTCGGAGGCTACACAAAGGAAGTTGCAGAAACAACTGGTTGTAACTGAGTATGAGAGAAAATTCATAGATTTGGCCAAATTCTCTCAAGAATTGATCAAGGAAGAACGAATGAGGGCCAACAGATTTGCACAGGGTCTCATGATCAAGATCTGTAAAGTGGTTATGACTTTGGATTAAAGACATATAGGGATATCTTAGAAAGAACTCTAATCCTAGAACAAGAATCAACCTAGAGCAAAGGTTGAGAAGAAAGAATGAGAGGCCTGCGAATGAAAAAGATCATGGGTCACAAAAAAAAAAAGAGTGGTAAGGCCCCACAGAAACAGGGGCAAGCCAAGAATGAGTCTAGAGAACAAGCCAGGAGGCAAGGGCTGTGTTATGTGTGCAGACAAAAGGGTCATCTTGCTAAGGATTGCCCAACTAAACTTAGGCTACTCAGCCACTGAACACTCAAAGAAGAGGTTGGAATGATAGTTCTCAGCTTAGACATCAACAGTTGAATGCCAACCAAGGGCACAATTAGGGTTATGGTCAGCACTAGGCTAGAATTTTCACTGTGGACGCACAAGTAGATCAGTACTATTGGGACCCCTTCTCTAAGCCAAGGGTGGCCCGACCAACACAATGGTCTGACGAACCCTCTTACCAAGTCGGGTTCGCCCGACCACTATTAAACCCTTTCCAAAACTCATACAATAGACTATATCAAAATGACTAGAACACTTAAAAACAAAAGTAGGTGACATACAAAGCGGAAGCATTTCATTACACATTAGTCTTGACCGTTTACACATGTATAGAATGACCAACCTCAAATCAAAAGACCAAAAGAAACAGGGACAGGAATTGTCAGGGAACTAGGCGATCACTACGCCTTTCCCTTTATCAGCCACTATAGAACCTAAAATAATCATAGAATAGTGAGCCTAAAATAAACGTGGCTCAGTGAGTAGAAAGATCAAAATGTCATCCATAACCAATATTCCAAAAATAATGCATGTATGCATGAACAGTAAAGATGGTATGGAATTCGAAAGCATGGCATAGTGTGAAAATAGTTATAAACAGTGCAACAGTTTCAGAAAACATCTCAAATCAATGACAGGTAAAAACACATCCAGGCTAGGTTAATTCAACAACCCAACCTATGATCATCGCTTGAGCGAGTCTCGAGTTAGACGTATTGGCCACTCGACCAGGTTGTAAGCTAGGCATACTGCACAAATACCCTAACCTCGCGCTTGGTCCTCGAGTGCCATAACTAGAGCGGGTCGAAAGCTAGGCGCATTGATCATATGCCCTAACACTGCGCTTGGACCTCAAGTCTAACCTCAATCACATCAAGTACCCAGACCTCGACGCTCGGTCCTCAATCCTATGGTCTCACTACCAGTGTACATCTATGCATCTTGAAATCAATTAGATGTATCTAAATCATGTGAAACCATTTAAACCATGTCATTTCACACAAGTTTTATGCAAGGAATAAAAGTCACGGAAAACACCTAAATCAAACTATTCACCTTGGGTCCTGCGTACCGATGTCTTGTCCACAACTGGCCAAGTCTTATAGTACTCTCTCGAATCTGCATCAATTGAACTCAATCTCAGTTCTATCCATACAGTGGCCTAATCTCAAATTTCGCTGTCCCTACTCAGTTTCAATTGACCAGAGCCGTTTCAATCAATAAGTCAAGCTTGGTCAACTCTGGTTAATGTGGCCATCCTAGTCACTTTTGGTCAATTTGTACCCAAATTGGGTCAACATAGGCCATTCAGGTCAAGATTGGGTCAAAGGGTCAAGATCCCCAATCCCCATCACTTAGGTACATCTTTAGCTTATGGCCCTAAGTGCGCAACAATTTTTTTGATTTTTCTGTGAGCAACCCATACATTGGATTTGCACCAAAATTTTCAAATCTGTTCTAGACTCATCATATCTTTTCCAGAATTTTAAATCATGAATTTATGACTTAATTTGGTAGTGTTTTTGATTGAGATATTAGGAATTGTGTATTCTCGGATTCTATGTGATAGGCAGTGACTGTTTTCATACTTTGACCCACTTATCCATGTTAGAATGCTTTGAAAATTGGTAGGAATAATATAGACGTACTTAGGAATCTTCTCACCAAATTTCAGCTCAATCCACTAAGATTTGGCCATTTAATTTAATCTCAGAAGTTTCAGTTGAATCTCAGGAACTTCTGGGTTCACACTTCCTAGTAGTAAATTTTTCAAATTTCCTGTGATCAATCTAACCATTGGATTTATGTAAGAATTTTTAGATTTGATTTATTCCTCCCAAAAAGTAATCAAAATTTTATTTCACAATTTTTGGACACCATGTACTAGGGTGTTTAGGTGTACTAATAGAGACTGTAAAAATCCCATATACCATGTGAGAGGCAGTCACTGAATAAATTAGTTAACCTACTTCCCAAATTCAGAATGCCCTGGAATTTGATACACATATTATTAAGGACCTCTCCACCAAATTTCAGCTCAAATTGCCTTCATTTGGTCAGGCAACTAATGCCCTACTTTTCCGTTTATGTAACAGATTATTCTATGATTCGATTCCTACCGGTTTTTGAGTACTTATCTACTATAATTTTCAACACTAATCCGAGGCTATTCCTTGATATTTTTGCAAGAGTTTAGACCCTAGAATCCTGATTAAATAAGTCTTACTCAAAACAACAAGCAACCCTAATCATATTTGCTCTCAAACATTACTCCAAAACATGGTGTGCATGATGATGTTCTGAAAATTTTTTCTAAGTCCATAACACCTAACTAACAAGGCATGTTTCTAAGGATACAAAATCCAAACCACAGAGGCTTTTGGTTCAAGGCTTTTACCCTTTTGTAGTCCCAAGTATAGGGTTCAAAACACCTCTGGTCTTGGTCCAATCGGACACCTATAAGTAACCCAAATACTACCTTCAATTTGGTTTCAAGGTTAGCTTTTTTGCAAAAACTGTTAAAACAATTAGGTAGATAGCTACTTCATTGCCTTATAAAATAGGTTTGAGGCTCCAGTATTTGATTCCCACCACTTGGACACAAAAGTACATGAAAAGGGAAAGATGAAGAGGGGTTTTACATCTAGAATGGACTCGAAATGGCCTGGGAACTGAAGCTCCAACGATTGATTCAACACAAATTTTTCTATTTTACAACTTTGAACATGATGAACAACCCCTTTTCTCAGCGGTTTCAGCTTCAAATGGTTTTGAGATTCAACAAACTACTTGTAGGACTTCGTAGGTGGTAGGTTGAGCTTTCCAAAGAGCCTTAGAATACTCAAAACAGAAGTCAAACGAAGAAGCTACAAGTTTTAGAAGATGGAAGGAAAATGCTGAAAATCTGGAATTTCCAGCTACAATGATGGTTTTGTTGCATGAAGGGGGGTGTTTGCATGGCAAATAAAGTGACATGTAGCTATCCACTTGGCTCTTAAGCCTCTATGCGTGGTGCCTAGTTGGCACTACCCATTGGCCACCTCAACACCATGGATTAATACTAGGGATTCTCATGGTTTTTAGCTAGAAAAATCACCAGAAAATAGCCAAAATTCGGGTCAAATGTTGTAGAAAAAACAAAAGAAAAGGGGGGCTTTTGGTTTCTGGGCGCGTGGGCTGACTCATGTGCTAGGCTCGAGCGCTAGGTGCCCAGGTCAAAGCCCGCACGGGCTTCCAACCCGTGCGGGCTGAGCCTTTCGGCACGTTGGGGCCTGGGCCGGCCCAAGCCCAGTGCTTGGGTTCGCCCAGGCCTCACCCACATATTTTTTTTAATTTTTTAATTTTTTTGTATTCCTTTCCTTTTTCTTTTGTACACACACACACACACACACACACACACACACACACACACACATATATATATATATCAGATTTTTTTCTATTTTTTTTCTAAATTTATCAAAAATGATTTAATCATCATTTCTCATCAAAATTTCAATCATACACCAATTTTCATCATTTGTATAATATTTTCTCTAAAATTAAACAATTCACCAAAAATCACATTTTTTTCCCAAAAATTTCTTTAATTACTCTAAAAATTCCATGATTATTCCAAAAATTGAATAATCAATCCTAAAAATCATTTTCCTCTAGAAATTACATTTTCCTCTAGAAATTACATTTTCCTCATAACTCTATGTATTTTCTCCTCAAAATCATATATTTTTTCAATTATTCTAATTTTCTCCAATAAATAATATAAAATTGAGAGAAATTAGATAAATTTGTGTATTTCCCATTAAAATTTCAAAAATACATATATTGGACCCAAAAATTTCTGTGTATTAAAACATGGGTCATCACAGCCTCCCCTCCTTATAAGAAATTTCGTTCTCAAAATTTACAATGATACAGATAATACAAGAGATAACATTCATCAGCTCAGGGTAGTAGCAGATCATAAAATCTTCAGTCTCCCATATATCCTGCTCAGCACCATGGAACTGCCAGCGCACTTGTACCATTGGCATCTTCTTGTTGTGCAACCTCTTCACAACTCGATCTATAATGGCCACAGACATCTCATCAAAAGTATAGTCTTCTCATTGCTCAATATGCCTCCAATCAATAATATGCAAGGTATTGGGGTGATATTTCTTCAAAATAGAAACATGAAATACATTATGCACACCCGATAGCTGTGGCGGTAAGGCTAGCCGATAGGCAACAGGGCCTATGCTCTCAAGGATCTCAAAAGGCCCAATAAATCTCAGTGCAAGCCTCCCTAAAATCATGAATCGTGTTTGCCCCTTGCGAGGCGAAATGCGGAGGAGGACATGGTTACCAACATCAAACTCAAGGACCCTTATCCGGTTATCCGCATAACTCTTCTGTTGGTCTTGAGCGACCTTCATGTTCTGCCTAATCCTATGTATCTTCTCATTCTGCTCCTGTATTAAGGCAAGGCCTAAGACTGCTTTGTCACCTGTCTTGGCCCAGCAGGCGGGAGACCTGCATGGTCGACTGTATAACGTTTCAAACGGTGCCATCCCAATACTCGACTGGCAGTTGTTATTATAACCAAACTCACATAGAGCTAAGTGATCCTCCTAACTACCACCAAAATCTAAAATGCAATACTACAGCATATCCTCAAGGATTTGAATCACATGCTTAGACTAGCCGACAGTTTGTGGATGGAATGCTGTACTAAGGCTCACCCTCGTCCCCAACTGAGTCTGCAATGCCTGCCAAAATGAGACGTGAACCTTGCGTCTCTGTCAGACACAATGGATAGGGAAACCCCATGGAGCCTCATAATCTGCCTTATATAGGTCGGCTCAATCGCTCCACTGAATCCTTAGTATGCATAAGAAGAAAGTGGGCAAACTTCGTCAACCGGTCCGCAACTACCCAGATAACATCATGTCTCCGCTGTGTACGGGGTAGTCCAGTAACGAAGTCCATAGTGATGTGCTCCCACTTCCACTCTGGTATAGACAAGGACTGTAAGGATCTATTGAGTCTCTGGTGCTCAGCCTTGACCTACTGGCTTGTATCACATCTTTGAATGAAAACTGCTATGTCCCGTTTCATCCCGGGCCACCAATATGTTCATTTAGCATCTTGGTACATCTTATTGGCGCTCGGGTGAACAACATATCTCAATCGGTGTAGCTCCTCAAGCACACTGCGTCTCAGGCTAGCATCATTTGGCACCCATAACCGTCTCCTGAACCTTAGTGCACCCAGTGAATCTAGTGACCACTCTCTTCGAAAAGCGTCATCTGCCCAAGCCCTGAACATATCATAGTCGGTATCACGAGGCTGCCCCTCCGTGATGTCTTGAATCTAAACTGGCTAGGTTGTAATCTGTGCACTGATTTTGGCCTCAGTAGACTCATGGATACTCATAATCAAAGCAAAATCAAGCATCATCCACTCATGGGACATATGTCTTGCCATATATGCAGTCTCAATAGTGAAGTCATCATCCTTTAATAGCTCCATCCATCGCCTCTGTCTCATATTCAGATCCTTTTGTGAGAACAGATACCTGAGCCTCTTGTGGTTCGAATAGAGTGTGAAACGCTCGCCATAGAGGTAATGCCGCCAGATCTTAAGTGCAAAAACCACTGCTGCCAACTCTAAGTCATGCACAGGGTAGTTCCTCTCATGATCCTTCAACTGTCAAGAGGCAAAAGCTACTACCCTATCATCCTGCATCAATACATAGCCCATGCCTACCTATGATGCATCAATATATATGGTCAGCTCTCGGCCGGGCTCTACCAACACTAATACTGGGGCTGATGTCAATATCTGCTTAAGCTCAAGAAAGACCTCCTCGCACTTGTCAGTCCATACAAAAGGGGTATCTTTCTTGGTTAGCTTTGTCATCAGAGCTGCAATCCTCGAGAAATTTGGGACGAAACGACAATAATAGCCTCTTAAACCTAAGGAGCCACAGATCTCTGTCACTGTGGTAGGTCTTAGCAAATTGATAAGTGCCTCGACCTTAGTGGGGTCCACAGAGATACCCTTAGCTCTAATCTCGTGACCTAAAAATCAGACCTCTGATAGCCAAAACTCGCACTTATTGAACTTAGCATACAATCTATGTTCTCTCAAAGTCTGTAGTGCAATCTTCAAGTGCTTGGCATGCTCCTCATGGGATCTCGAATAAATCAAGTTGTCATCGATGAAGATAATCACAAAAGTGTCGAGGTATGGTCGGAACACCCTCTGCATGAGGTCCATAAACATGGCTAGGGCATTAGTCACACCGAACGGCATGACCAAGAACTCATAGTGCCCATATCTAGTGCGGAACGCAGTCTTCGTCACATCTTCCTCCCTGACTCTCAACTGATGGTACCTAGATCTTAGACCAATCTTCGAAAACACCTTCCACCTCTAAGCTGGTCAAATAAGTCATCTATACGTGGAAGATGATACTTGTTCTTAATTGTCACCTTATTTAGCTGTTGGTAGTCAATACATAGGCAGAGGCTCCCGTCCTTATTCTTAACAAACAGTACCGGGGTACCCGAAGTTGACACACTAGGAGAGATGAAACCCTTACTCAACAACCCTTCCAGCTGGACCTTCAATTCCTATAATTTCTTAGGTGCCATGCAGTAAGGAGGAATTAATGCAGGTCGCATCCCTGGAATAATCTCGATAATAAAGTCGATCTCCCGCTTAAGGGGCAAGCCGGGCAGATCTTCAGAGAACACGTTAGGGAAATCCTTGACAACTGGTTTTTTATCAATAGATAGTCGTGCTGGTGTAACACCCCAACCCCCACCTTTTTTGATTTGAGAGTTGGACATAACCACCGTTCCTTTTGACGGTGGACTTAACCAATTGGCGGTCGGGCCGGTGTTACTTTACATGTGACACACACTTGACTTTCTATTTTTTAATACCACATGCCTTAGAACAAATTCAATAGTACAAATTCATATTTAATAAAATCAAGGCAATCAAAGGTAAAGAAAAATTCAACTTCTTTATTAATAAAAGAAAGTATACAACTTTGTAAACTATTACATTGTTGATCAATGATCTCAAAATAGAAATATTAACTTTCAGCGGAAGTCTTATTCAAAATTGGGCAACATGCCCTTACATTAAAAGGAAACTTTTAAGAAAATAGAAACTTGCTAAATCAAAAACTATCTAATTTCC
>JAJIYU010014248.1:0-13334 GCA_030144865.1 Tinospora cordifolia
GGTTATTACGTCACTAAAGTTTCATGTATTACAATTATTATGTCACTAAAATTTCAGGTATTACAACCTACCCTCCTTAAAATAAATTTCGTCATCGAAATTTGTACTTATCTACATTAATGTTGTTTGAAAAATAGTTGTAGGGTCAGTTCTCGAGTGAAGTTCAACTTTGAACTCTTCGACTCTAGTTGGTGGTAGTCCATAGTGTATTTATTTATTTATTTATTATTTTTATAGAATAGGAGTATGAACATGACATCCTAGTGTCAACAGAAACAGTGCCGCTGATAAAACAGTAGCACCAATAGTAATGCTATCAATTTTGCCGATAAAACAATGCCTTTGACCATGACACCTACAATTACATCGTTAAAACAATATCTTTGTCTGTAACGCCGACAATTATGCCGATAAAATAGTGCCTCTGACAGTGGCGTCTAATAATTCTGCCGATAAAACAGTGTCATTGACTGTAACCCCGACAATTTCGTCGATAAAACAGTAGTAATGCCATCAATAGCACCGATAAAACAGTAATAATGCCATCGATAACGCTGATAAAACAGTAGTAATGCCGACAATATCGCCGATAAAACGGTAGTAATGCCGACGATAACGCCGATAAAATAGTAGTAAGGCTGATAATATCGCCGGTAAAATAGTAGTAATGCCGTCAATAATGCCGATAAAATAGTAGCAATGTCGATAATAATGTCGATAAAATAGTAGTAATGCCGATAATAACGCCGATAAAACAGTAGTAGTGCAGGCAATATCGCCGATAAAATAGTATTAAGGTCGATAATATCGCCGATAACAATAGTAGTAATGCCGACTAAAATGTCGATAAAATAGTAGTAATGTTGATAATAATGCCGATAAAATAGTAGTAATGCCGACAATAATGCCGATAAAATAGTAGTAATGTCGGCAATATCGCCGATAAAATAGTAGTAAGGCCGATAATATCGCCGATAACAATAGTAGTAATGGCAACTAAAATGTCGATAGAATAGTAGTAATGTTGATAATAATGCCGATAAAATAGTAGTATGCAGACAATAACGCCGATAAAACAGTAGTAATGCCGACAATAGTGCCGACACAATAGTGGTAATGCCGACAATAATGCCGATAAAATAGTGTTTCTAACAGTGACGCCTAATAATTATGCCGATAAAACAGTAGTAGTGCCGTTATAACAGTATCGTCCCTTCTCCTATAAATTCCTGGCCCATTCGCACCTTTCACCATTTTGATCATCCTTTTTTTTTCTTTTGCTCTGAGAAAATGCTCTTCTTCTTTTTTATCTCAGTTATGGTTTCCTCGCTATCCGAACCCGGTAATTCTTCCACTCTGGTGCGTTCTAACACTCATTCGGTGCGTTCTACCACTATGCTGGTGCCGAAATCGCGAAGGTTCAAGACACTGGCTCGTAAATCTGTTCGTCCCCCACCTGTGAAACTTGACTCGGATTTTTCAGACGATGAGCTTCCACTTGCAATTGTCCTCAAGCAGATGTCTCAGAAGTCTCGATCCCAGTCTGAATCGCCTCTTTCTCGTTCGTGCAAAGGTAAGGGTCATTTATTCTCTCAGTCTACTCTTCCTGATTCATCCCCTATCTCTCTGGCAGAATCGGAAGTTCCTATCTCCGAACCGATGCATTCAGAAGCTCCTCCACTTCCCTCAAAAGTATCAAGTTCAAAAAAACATAGGGAAGTTTCTAAGATCTATGATATTCAAGAAACTGATGGATCTGCTCAAATGAGCCCTTCTACAACGACTTCAGCTCAAGTTAGTGGCACCGGTGATCAAGGGGTTGTCAAAGGGCCTAGGAGAATGAATCCTGGAAGGTTTCTTGGTGTAAGGATGCAGTCTAATGGAAAGTACGCTACTGAGATTAATTTAGCTTAAGGAAGACGCTGGCTTGGAACTTTTAATACTGAAATTGATGCTACTCTGGCTTTTGACAAAACTGCTCTTGTCATGAGAGGTTCCCAGGCTAGAATCAATTTCTTTTACTGTCAAAACTCTGTTGTTCTCTCTACTCTTTCACCTCCTAGCAATGATGCCAGTAGTAACACTTCTAATGCTACTAATGTTAGTAGTACTAGTACTTTGTTGTCACTTGTTCCATCTGTTTTTGATATGTGTGGTGATGTTTCATCAAATGGGTCTACCTATGACAGCAACCGCATCAATAGCTTCCCTTGCTCCGATGATTCAAGATCTTCTGCTGGTTGCTTAAGGCCATCTTCCGACTCAAATCCCATTGATTTTGATCCTCCTACTGCTTCCACTGTGCATAGTCACCCTACTAATGTTTTTGTATCTGATCTTAATGCCTCAAATGATATTGGGTCTTTATTGGACTCAGACTTGATGTTGAATAATGTAGGGTTTTCATCGAGGTATATGGATGAGTTGAATCATGGAATGTCACAGGCTAATCCATCGTCGTTTTCATCTTTATTATCATCACGCGATGTTAATATTATGGATGAAGCATTTAATGATTTTAGCATTGGTCATCTAGTGGAAGATCTTTTTCCAGCGAGTCAGGATCCTGGTTTTGGAGACTATATGCCTCCTCAGTAGCCCCTCTTTAAGAAGAAGAAGAAGAAGAAGAAGAAGAAGAAGAAGAAGAAGAAGAAGAAGGAAGGAAGGAAGGAAGGAAGAAGAAGTTTTCCTTTGACTTTTTGTTGTTGTTGTTTTTTTTTGTCTTTGATCTCTGTGTAATCTTTCAAAAAAATATCAACACAAGGGGTCGAATGTTTTTTTCCCAGTACTTTTATTATTATTATTATTATTGTTTTTATTGCTGGAAATGAGGGTAAAATACAGTAGTTAAACTAAAATAACCTAGACTATTCAATCCCCTCAAAATCTTGGGCAGAACAATCTGAAGCACATGATTATCAACGTTGAGTTGACGAAATTGTCTAACTTCGCACCTTTCCGGAGTAATTAATAAAGTAAATTGCCCAAGGTTTCTATATTAGTCCAACTTCGTTTTTTTTTCTAGTATGAACCGTATATCTAAAAGAGGTTGTATTTATGTGGGTTGATATGATTTTCATTATCTAAAATGAAGAACATTTTTCTCCAAAGGATCAGTCCAACTGCACTACTTACTGGTAAATAGCGCAATTCATCTTTGTGAGTCTTTGCTAGTCATAAAATAATCATCAAGGTGACCATCTATAAAATTTTTTTTTCTCAAAAGTGTCTAATTTTTTGGGTTTAAAGTTTGAACCCATTCGAGACATAACAATGTCTTTTCAGACTTGAGAAAATAACTATCATTTCATTAGTTAATTGTCGTGTCTGTTTTATCAGATTTTCGTTCTTTCCGTGCTAATGTGACGCTACATTTATGTTTCTAAGTTCTCGATTTATTTTGTGGTCTATTAGTTTATGCTTCTAAGTTCTGTTTTGAGGATTTTCAAAATCCTCTAATGTTGTTGGGTACAGGATTTGGTTTCAAAACAATAAAGCATGCGTATCACACAATCATACAAATGCAAGTGAATGCAACAGTAAACACAATTAAAATTGTGCACCTTTGTTAAAAACAGTTAAATAGTGAAAACATTCGCTGAGGCTCGACAAGCTCTCTGAGGCGATTAAAAACACTCGAGCAGGAGAAACCTGACGGTTAGGTGTAGAGGTGATGACCCAAATCTGAGCCCACAGAACCCCCCTTAGGGTACTTTGTGCTAGGTGGTCACTTGATGCTCTATGGGAGCCCAATCAATACACGAGCGAGTTGCAGACCGTTAGGCGTATCGTGACGATCCGATTAGGACTTATTGCCGTTGCCATCATCGTAGGCCCACGGAACCCCTCAATAGGCACTCTGTGCTAGGTGGTCACTATCAGGGTCACAACTCGCCCTAATTGCTCTATCGCATCCAATACCCTAACCCGCTCTCGGACCTCGACATTCGGTGCACTTTTCATTTAAGACTCATTTAAAGGATGCAAGTTCATCACAATATGCAATACCATTTTCACAATGCACAAAATAACAAGCTCTAAGAAATGAGTTAGAAAACACTACTCACAGGGATGCTCCACTACCGGCGCTCTTCTCGCGACCGCTCGCGTTTCGCTAGCATTGGGTCTTGCGAAATCGATGCAACTTCTTGACATTAATATGAGACTTGGCTCACTCTAATTCTATATCATTGGTTAATCAATTACTTGACCTAGTCAAGAGTAGTTTACACATGTTCATTCACCTTGCCTTAGTTACTAAGTCCATTTGATTGACCTTGGTCAATCTTGGTCAACCCTAGTCAACCTATCATTTGTTGACCTAGCTGGTCAACAGAGTCATACAGGGTCAATTCTGGTCATTATGGGATCAATTGGGCCAAAAAGGGCCAATCTTCCCAATTTCCATTACTTAGGCACAAACCTTAGCCTATGACCTTATCTAGGCAACTATTTTTCTGATTTTTCTGCAGGCAATCCACCCATCGGATTTGCATCAAACTTTGAAGAACTGTTCAAGACTTCTTAAAATTTTTCTAGAATTTTAAATTACAATTTTTTGGACCTCATTTACTAAGGTTTCTAAGCATGATAACAGAAACTGCACACATTTACCCGTATCCCCTGTGACAGGCTGTGACTGTTTGCCTCAGTTGACCTAGCTACACACATCAGGATGCTCTGAAATTTTGTAGGAAACTTATAGACATATCTAGGGGTCTCTCCACCAAATTTTAGCTCAATCTATCAAGGTTTGGTTAGTCAATTTTATTTCAGAAATTTCAGACAGAATGCAAAAAATTTCTGGGTGCATAAATTTCACTATCCTCTAGTGTTCTTTTCCCTCATTCAATCACCCTTCTTATGGGTTGTTTCTTGTGTCCATTTACAGTCTATAGGTCATAACATATTCACTTATCACAACCACTTCAAATCAGTAGCATGCAACATCTGAAACATGCTTATCATTCCATTAATATTCTGCTATATCCTGAAGAACACAAGGAAATTTGTTCTAGCACCCTACTATCACGGCATATTTGCATGCATAACAAGATACATCCATAAGAGTTTAAGGTCAAGTCTTTATACCTTTTGGGAACCTCAATTATGGAGTCTGTGATGCCTCTGGTTCCAGCTTGAAAGGGTGCCTTTAGGTGTCCCGAATGTAGTTCCTATTCTGGCCCCAAACTGTTTCTGTTGGCACTGTCGCAATAGTATGTTTAACAGTCAGCAACAATGGCTTATACCACACATTAAACATTTCATTTTCTAATTTCTACTACTTCGACACTTAAATATTCATGATAAGGAGTAGAATGATGGACTTTTACCTTAAGGACATGCCTAGAGTGGTTCAAGAATAAGCTTTCCCAAGATTGTTCCAACTGTCTCTGTTTCACAATTGTGACCGTGAGTAAGTACCTAACTTCAAGGGTTCTAAAATCATGTATAAGGTCTTACTTCTCATTCTCTAACCCTTGAAGATCAAAGTACATACTAAAATGAGAGGAGTGAACCATTTTACCTTCAAGAAGGGACTGGAAACGACCAAGGTTTAAGGCTCCAAAGATGGTTCTAGCACACACTTTCTGAAATTTTTGGGTTTGAACAGTGTGGACAACCCTCTTCTTGGTGTTTTCTGCTTCAAACGGCTCAAGGACTAGGCAAACCACTTGTAGGATCTTGTAGGTGGTGGCACAAGCTTTGAATCAAGCTATAATTTGCTGGGTTTGGCTGAGAATTGAAGAAGATACAAGCCAAGGAAGTTAGCTATAGAAATCTGAAAATTTTCTGGGTTTGAGCTCAAGGAGTTTTGTTGCATGGGAGAGGCTTGCATGGCAAGAATGGGTGACATATGACATCTAGGTGGCATCTAGCATCACATGCTGGATGCCCAGTTGGCAGCCTGGATTGGCCACAAGGGAGGCCATGAAGTGATGGCCAAAACTATGGGTTATAAACCATGAACTCCCATGGTTTTGCTGAAAAATATCTGCTAAAAATCCAAAAAAATTTGGCCAAAAATCCCAAGAAAAATGCACAAAGCATGGAAAAGAGGGGGGGGGGGGAGGGGGCGGGGCTGGAGCCCTTTTAGCGCATGGGCCGGCCCACGCACCTAGCTCGAGCACTAGGCGCCCGAGCCGCGCGTCCGGCTCGAGTCCCACACGGACAGGAGCTTGGCCTAGTGGGGCCTGGGTCAGCCCAGGTCCCCCTATACCCTTTTTTTGTTTTTTTTTGTTTCTTATCAATACACATACATATGCGTATTATATATCAAAATTTTGCATTTTCCGTCCTCTACAATTATAAATTGTCTAGTTCATCATTTTCCATCAAAATACCAACATTATAGACCATTTCAACCTTTATTCAATTATTTTCTCCAAAAATTGAATAATTTCCCCAAAAATTATATTTCTCTCCCAAAAATTCCATTTATTATTCTAAAAATCCAATAATTGTTCCAAAAATTCATAAATCAATTCCATAAATTATTTTTCTCAAGAAAACACATTTTTCTAATACTTTCATGTGTTTTCTCCTTAAAATTTTATTTTCTCAAATTATTTTCATTTCCTTTAATAATTAATTTGAAATTGAGAAAAATTGGAAAAAATTTTGTATTTTCTCATTAAAATTTCAGAAAATACATGGAGTACATAATTGTCGGATTCGTCAATCCGTTGTCAAAAATGTGGGTCGTCACAGAAAAATCTGATTTCGATTTTGAGTTTGTGCATTTAGCAAGAAAATCGAAGAAGCAATCGGCTGTAAAATCTTTCATTTTCTAGTTTAGGATTGTTAAAAAAAGAAACAGAGGAGGTGATGCCCTAGCTGTGAGGTCGAAGGAGATGGAAGATTATAAACGATGGAAGTGGTTTGATTTGGGAGCTGCAGATTCACGAATGAAGAACGAAGTTGTAGCAACATGAGTTGCAATTTAAGCGTGATGAATAGGGGAGAAAGAAGAATGAAGAAGAATAACAGAAAAAAAAATCTATTTTTTGTTTTGACGGACAATCAAAGAAGAAGAGGAAAAAAAAAAAATCTAGGTTTGGTTGTTTGATTTGGGTTTTCTGGTTTGTGTATTTGGTGTAATAGGGGCAGAACAGGGAACAGGAAAGATTGAAGATTTGATTTTTCAGTGAAATGTTGATTCATGAATTGTTGAAACAGAGAAACCAAAAATTTGATTTTGGGTTTGGTCGTTTGGTTAACCAAGGAAGAAGAAGCCATAAACTTGATTTTTGAGTTGGTTTTCAAATCTAATTTGGGGATTTTTCTTTGGATTCGGGCATTTCCAGATTTCTGGTGATTTTGGTTTGGCAATGATTTTTCTGGTTTTGATGATGATAATCGAACGAAATAAGAATGAAGGAGATGATGAACTGAATCTGATAGTGCGATTTTGGGTTGTTGGCTATTGCTTGCTAGCTGCTGTTGTTTAAGATTTTGCTGGTGGTGATTGAAGAACGTAGTGGATTTGAGCTTATTGGAAATTTAATTGAATATGTTTAAGTTATTGGACAGTCAATTGTAGTTGCTGGATTTTGGGTCACCATTGGAGGATTGAAATAAATCAATTTGGAGTTTTGAGTTGTGTTGTTGAACGAAGAAGATGAGTTGCTGGTTGAGGTGCAAAGAAGGAATTTGTGGCTAGTGCGATCTACGTGAAGAATAACGTGCAACAAAGAAGTCTCGTCTCTAGCATCGTTCGCGCAAAGAAGACGAAGCAAGGTATATTTTGAAAATTTTTAATTTTAGTATGAAATTTAATTTAGTTGAATATAGATACAAATAGAAAATAATAAAATTTTCTTGTTCAAATAGAAATTAATTGAATCAATTAAAAAAAAAGGTCTTAAGATGAAATAAACGTATTTTGAAACTTAGAATTTAAGAAATCTATAATTTAGATTTAATATTTCAAAGATAAATAGTTTATTTTAAAAGATGTAGTTTAGGGATTTTTACGTGATAAAATAGAAATTCAGAACTTAGTCCAAATATTAGATATAAAAATCTTATTTTAAATAAAGTAAAATTTATTGTACATAAGCTATTTATTTTTTAGATTACTTAGGATTATTTTTAGATTACGTAAGTTTTAGTGTTTTAAATTACTTACTCTAATCTAATGGATTTATTTAGAAATGAATATGTCTTAGAAGCTTGGAAATTAATTACAAAAGTTTTTATTTTCGAAGTAAGAAATTCGAAAGACTTAGAAATTGTATTATTTTAAATTTATAAAATTCTAGAATTTTGAAATAATCCTGAATTTGCTGAAATTAATACTTAGACTTATAATCATTTTAGAAATTATTTGAGCTTAAGAATACTTTGAATAAACTTGAATGTCAATTAGAGACTTAGAAATTTTTATTGATTATTAAATTTCAGATTTGTACATTTAGAGTATTGAGTATCTCGACGGAAAGCAAGGTCGCCCTGAAGATCGGCAAAACCAGGTGGGCGTGACTTCCTTGCTCATTTGTATTATATGGATTTAAGATTCAAAGCATTTGTGTGAATAGTTCTAGGTTATTAAAATTTTATTAGGAAAATTGTTTGAAACAGTTTGACTTAATTGAATGATGTGCGTTGTTTGATGAAGTGTTTGATTCATACATAATTAGTTTATGGTATGATCTTGCATTTAGATTTACTCGATTATGGCATGCATGACTAGGCGTATATGCATCTAAACCTTTGTGTTTACTCGCGCATCTTATCATGTAGCTTGCATGCGTGGTTTGAATTATTGTTCTAGTAAATCGTGTGATGATTGATGTGATTGAGATTACTTGTAAAAACTAAAATAAGATGATGGTTTATTAAGAATCCACGTACCGGTACGATTGATGAGCCTGAAGCGGATCGAGGTGGCATCTCTTATATGTCACCGCTTGAGATTGTCGAGTGACATGGCGGATCATAGGTATTCTCACCCGGAGCTAACTGTGACAGCTCGAAGTCGTTGGGAGACGGTACAATTCATGATAAGTACACTCTCTTAGGCTGTGATGTGAGTGTCGATTGATTTTAGATGGTTAGTGGAACCTTCTGAGATTTGATTGGATCACAGCGAATACCGAGAGACATCTCACCCTCTTCCGGTCTTAGACTTTGACTAAAACAAATGAATGCTTGAACGCTTAATGTTTGAATGTGTGTATAATGTTTTGGATTGGGTCTGTATAATGCATGTGATGTGTAGGATCGATCCACTGAGCTTTTGAGCTCACTCCCATTTCTATCTTTCAGGTCCACATGGACTTAGAGGGTTGTAGCCTACGTTAGAAGAACCGTACTCTGATTGGACACCTCGTGGAGAGGTTGTCTGGGATAGGAATCAGAGGCTAAGTGCTATTTGTTTTTACTAGACTATTTTAATGTAATTACGTCAGTTTTAACTTTAGTTGTTTTATCTTTAAACGAACTTGCTTGTTTTGACAACCTTGTGTTTAAGAATAAATTCTACAGATATTTTGCTGTATTGCTTATGATTTATTCGGAAAAAATTATTGTGATTTTCTATCTTCCATAGAATATCTTTATAAACATTAACTTGACAACAGATGGTTATGAATTTGATTTTGAAGAAAAGATTTTGACAGAAGGAAAAACGTTTAGTAGCATCTCGATTTCTGTCAGGCGACGATCCACACGTGACGTAACACGTGAACAGAGGTTCGATAAAAAAATGAGGTGTTACAACAGCCTAAGAGAGCGTACTTACCCAGGCATCGTACCATCTCCCAAAGACTTCGAGCTGTCACGGTCAGCTCTGGGTGGGAATACCTACGATCCGCCTTGTGGCTTGACAATCTCGAGTAGTGACATATAGGAGATGTCACCTTGATCCGCTTCAGGCTCGTCAATCGCACCAATGCGTGGATTCTTAATAAACCATCGTCTTATTATTGTTTTACAAACAATCTCAAACACATCAAGCAACACATAATTCACTAGGAAAATAATTTCAATTGTGCATGCGAGTCAATATGATAAGATGCATGAATAAGCGATAAGATCTAGACGAATATATTCCTAGTCATGCATGCATATTTGAATAAATCTAACTGCAAGATTATGTCATGAACTAATTAAACATAAATTAACAATTTATCATACATCACACATCAGCCATACAAGTCAAACAATTTCAATCAATTTCCTAATAAGATTCTAATAACCTAGAACTATGCAATTAAATGTTTTGAATCTTAAATCCGAATAAAACATATGAGCAAGGAAGTCACGCCCACCTGATTTCGCCGATCTTCAGGACTCTTTGATATCTTGTGAGACGTTCGGTCCCCTGAAATTATAGAATTTGAAATTTAACCCTTAAAAAAATTATGCTTAAGTTAAAAGAATCTCTAGATTTATTATGAAATTTAAATATAAAATTCAAGTAATTCAGGTTCATTCTAAAATTCTAGAATTTCATGAAATCAAATTTAATACCATTTTTAAGTCTTCCGAATTTTTTAATTTGAAATTAAAGACTTTTATGATTGATTTCCCAGCTTATAAGGTTTATTCATTTCTAAATAATTTATTAATATCATAATTAATTTAATTACGAACAAAATAAGACTTCGAAATGTTCTAAGTTTAGTTTCAGGGCCCAAGATTTTTGTTATTTTCTTATAAAAGATTTTTTTTTAAACTCCTAAGGTTTATTTTTCATGTTTTTAACTAATTTGAATTATTAAATTTTAAACTTCTAACATCATAAAATTATTAATATGTTGGAGAACCATTTCTCCAATCCTAATTGAAAAGGTTAATTACTTTAATTTTATTAAATTAATTAATCTTTTATCTTCAATTATTAATGAATAATCTCATATTAAAGTTATTTAGTTTGAATTATTAAATAAATTTCCTAAACTAGTTTTCATGATTAACTTGTTAAATTTCTATTTGCCTCAATTTCTAAATTTCTAATTTCATTTTGTTTTCCTATTTAAAATCATTTAAAATAATTCCATACCAATTAAAATTAAAAGTTCAAGTTTTTATCTCACGTCGTCTTCTTCACGCGAATAACACCTACGACGAACTCACATCAAAGCGAAAGCACGTACATCAATCCAATGAACTCCAAATCACGCACGGTCCAAGTTCGTCTTCTTCATCTTGTTATTCGTTCTTTCCTTCTTAACCAATTGCAACAACAACTATTCACTACACACACATGCATCTTCACGACTAGCACAGTACGCCCAACATCTTCCTATCATCTTCATGATCAACCACACCATTTTTTTTTGAAAGTCGTTCGGTGGCTAGCACAAAAACCCAGCACGTTGCTAGTTTTCTTCTTCTTCCTCACATCGTCTTTTTCGTTCTAGCACGCACAACCAGCTCGTTCTTCTTTTTTGTTCTTGACTTACAACAAATCTTCATCGTTCTTCACAGGTAGCAACAATAAACATCCACGCTCGAGTAATTTTCAACAACATCACTGTAATAACCCAAAACATTTTAACGCGTCTACATCAATAATTAATTTAAGAATTTCAATTAAATAGGAAAGTTTTAAAAGAAAACATGTTTTGAATGTCCATGTATGTATTAAATGAAAATAAAATCATATAAACTCATTTTTATGGCTTAGAAACTCAAAAATAATGAAAAATAGGAAAGAGGTTCGAAAGATTGTGGTTCGTCGGCAGAAATAGTGTAGGAAAACCACTTAAGAATAGTGGGTTCATTCTGCTGACTGCGGTCTGTAAATGGCCGACCGCAGTCCGCAGTTGAGAAACCCCTTAAGAATAGTGGGCTCATTCTGCCAACTGCGGTCCGTAAATGGCTGACTGCGGTCCACAGTCGAGAAAACTAGAAATTTCGAGAGAAATTAATCACCGACCGAAGTCCTTTATTGTCGATCGCGGACCGTGTGTGATATATAAATTGAATGGCCGACTTAAACTCGTCATTTTCACTTCCAGTTCGTTCCAGACGAGGGAGAAATGTCTTTGAAAGCTAGGAGAAGTACTCTGAAGTAAGGTGAACCAGAAATTGAAGATTTAAGGTAAGAATCTGAGTCCCTCTATTAAATTACTCTTTCAATTGTTGTTTGCTTAATCTAAAGATTCAAATGCTCCAACTATAAAGGTGAGTGAAGGAATTTTGTTATGAGAAAACCCTGTTAGCTGAAGTAAATTTGAATCCTTTCCTTATATAAAGTCTTAAAGCAATTGAGTATTGAATTTTTACTGTTGTTTTTATGGAATCTCGGATTTATTGGCGCCTAAAGAAGTTAAATCTGGTAGCATGTTTTCTGTGAAAGGAAATGAGGTGAATTAAAGTTTTGGTGGAGTAACTGTCAAGTGAGTGCATCTTAAAGATAATCTATTGCGATAAGAGAGTTGAAAGGAATCCCGAAATACTTAGGTGAGAGGGATATCCTTACTCTTTAGTATTATGTGGGAATCACGCTTGAGACATGATTGTTGCTAGTATAGGATTTATATTATATGAATGTTGATATTGTTGGAATTGGATGGTTTGTTTGCAATTGTTGAAGTGTCGAATTATTTATCGTTAGACATGATTTCTATTAAGATTTACCACTCATGTGATATTTCATTTATTTATTTCTGATATCTCATTTATTTATTTCTGATTTCTATTAAGATTTACCACTCATGTGATATTTCATTTATTTATTTCTGATATCATGTTGATTGAAATGCATGATTGCTTCACTAAATTAAGATTAATGACTAAATAAGAATCTCACACACAGGTACGACAGGCTACAGAGCATCGTAAATATTCCTGACCCTTAGTGTCGATAGCATACTTCATTGTCTTGGAAATCATAAAGAATTGGCTACATAACATTCCTTACCTTTGACTGTGACATCTTGGGAATAAAAAGGAATAGGTCGCACGACGTTCCTTTCCTTAGATTTTGCTCAACACTTGATTTGTCTTCGGGATTTGGTAATAGGCTGCATAGCGTTACCTTAGTAATAAGCAGCATAACATTACTGTTCCTTAGACTGTGATTCACATGTACAGGTTGCAGGGCGTGCATGGGGATAAGTAATAGGCTGCAGGGCATTACTTATCTTTGGATGTTGATGTTCTTGATTTCTTATTTCTGGCCAAATTGCATGCACTCATTTCCATCCTGGATCACAAAGGAATATTGGGAGTCTAACCAACTCTTCCGGTTTAGGTTACAACAAACAAATTAATGTGTGGAAGTGTGTGTATGTTTTGAGTTTGATCTTGTATAATGCTAGAGATGTATAGGATTGACTCACTGGGCTTTCGAGCTCACCCTATCACTCTATTTTCAGGTT
>JAJIYU010014249.1:0-13331 GCA_030144865.1 Tinospora cordifolia
CAGCAACACTAACAACCTCCTTGGCAAGGTTTCAAAATAACCAAGTCCTCCGCGATGTCTGTTGACTCGTGCTGTCTCAAAAATCACCTAAAAAAGAAAGGGGGTGAGCTCGAGAGCCCAGTGGATCATACCGCACATCACTAGCATATTCAGACCAAAACACCAAACATGCAAACACTTTCATTACATTAAGGCATTTCAAACACTTATTCGTTCTTCGTCGTAGTTAAGACCAAAAGGTTTGTAGCCTCAATGTCCCCTTCGTGGTCCGGGAGCGAATCCGGAGGTACTGCCCGAAGGCCGGTTACCTTTCGGGACCTTGGCGGAGCGTAAAGTCTGAAGTGACACTCAGCTCGCAACTAGTCTCGTTGAGGACACCAACGATGACATCCTAAGGCCTGTCACGACGCCGGTACGTGATTCTTTTGTCGTAATTTAATCTTCTTTAGTTTCACAGACGAGGTTTCCAATCCACGCTAGTATAACATGTACCAACCTATACAATTTAAAATTTTATAAATTATTCAATACACATTCAAGCAATCTAACAATCTAGAAAGCACATAACCGGATGTTATGATATCATAGCAATCATTCCAATCAATTCACACATTCTTAGCAGGATACTAAGTACAAGAATAAAAACAACCATCATGTTTTATATTTAAAATCCAAATAATGATAGAGAGTGTAGTAATAACACCCACATTAATTTTTTTTTAGAGTCGCTCGTGCCTCTGCGTCGCCTCCACTATTCTTGATTTGAAATTAAATCAAGAAAATTTATTAATTTATTTCCAAGTTCCTCCTATTCACATTCACTTTCATTTGAAAATCTTCTTAAGTTTAACAAATTTTCCTTTTTTCTTATATATTAGAATCATCTATTTGTATGAAAAGTAACTCTATTACGAACAAAATAAGACTTTTCAATCTAAAATCTACTCTAATCTCCTAAAATATTAATTGTCGCCTAAATTATTTCCACTAATATCAACTCAGGGATTTCAAATTTATGAGATTATATTTCTCTCAAAAATATCAAAGTATTGATTTTTAGTTCCTAAATTGTTAATCTGAGAGTAGAAATCAATATCAACTAAATAATTCTTCAAAAGTGGTTCATTAAATCAATTCCTATTAAATAAGGTTTTCGAATCTAAAAATCTAATTTAAACCTTAAGTTGCTAATTATTTTATAAAAAGTTCTAAGCCAACCTCCTTCAATTTTTTTTCCTAAATTAATTTCGCCCGTAAAACGTTTTAAGAAATTCTTTTAACTCCTAAATAAATAATTCCTCTTAACTTAAATAGTTCTAATGCTTCACATTTGTATAAGACTCCAAATAAATTAAATCTCCGATCATATTTCTTTTCATAAATCAAAGACAATAGTTTTCACATTTAAATCTCTGAATCTCCAAATCCCTTGAACTTCGATATGCATATTTAAAACATCCATCTAAAAGGCCATACGTTCAAAAATAATAGTTCTAACATAAAAAGATTAAATAAGGCTTTAAATTCACATTTTCACTACTAAGAATTCCAATTTTTTTTCCTAAATTTCATTCTTCACATTTAAAATTAAGGAAAATAATTCATTTCGAACTATCAAAAATTTAAAAATCTAAAAGTATACACATTATACCTTTCAAACGTTCTTCGTCGCGCAAACGACGCTAACGACGAAACCTTTTTGTTGTAAGTTGTTCTTCGTGCAGATTGCAATTGATTTTTCTTCTTCGCGTAACACTGGAAAACGCAGCAGCAACGCACCATCTGCAACACACCATCAGGTACTTCATTCCTCTTCTTCACGGATTCGAGGACAACAACAACCTTCTTCGTTTTGTTCATGATTCTTGTTCACGGACCAGTAGAAATGGCAGTTGGATTTCTGCTTCCTCTTCTTTCTCAGACCAGCAACAACAACAAGGACGTGGCAAACGCAGATCTAGTTGGTTCTTCTTCTTCACACGCACGACAGCAACGCACATCAACTCGCAGCTATTGTGCATTCTTCACAGATTGGGTAGAGATCCAACCAGAAAGGGGTTTGCAAATCATGGACCACGAACCAAAATCAGCAAGAAGCATCAATGGCAGACAACAAATGTGATCAGATTTGAGGGTTTGTGAGCACAGAACAGAGGGCGACGAACTTGGCGTAGCTGCAACAACGAAAAGAGCAAAGCAACAAACTGCAAGGGCAAGCTAGCTGTCAAACAGGAAGAAAGAGCAAGCTGCAGCAACGAACAACAAAAAAGAGGGCAACGAGTTTGGCACAAACATGAGTAGATCTGTGTTTCTTCTTTGCACAACACGGCAACGGCAGCACAACACACAGATCATGATTTTACTCTTCGTTCATCCAACAACACCCAGATCCTCAACACTCAAATCACGTTTCTGCAACTCAGATCAAGGAGAAAGGCATCAATGGCAGCTGCACACAAAGCAACACACCTTTCAGATCTTAAAGTTAAACTTACAAATCTAAAATTTTCACATACGTTATGCACCCAAAAATCCAAACGCAACATCAACGCCTAGCCTTCTTCGTTTCTCTATTTTGTTCATTCCCGATCATGAATCGCACACCACAAGCTTTAGTTCTTCGTCATCACTGACAAGCAGATGCCGCTCCCCTTCGTTCGTGATTCACAGTAGCAACAACACTGAGCTGCTGATTTTTTTTCTTCATTTCAGTCCAAACACCATAGATTTCCAGATCTAATTTATTCCTTCTTCGCACTAGATTTGCATCAACTCGCACCAACAACTCTCCTTTTCTTCTTCCTCGTACGGCAGCAATAGCTACAACACATCACACACAACCATCTTCTTCACAAACCTGAACACACCCAGATTTTTTTTTGTGCTTTGTTTGTGTTCTTGCCCTAAAATGAGAATGAAAAAGAAGAGATCCTTTTTTTTTTCGTGTGCCCAAAACTTGAAGAACAAGCCTTCCTTTATATATAAGCATATATAGGTTTTTTTTTATATTTTTATATTTTTATTTTATTTTTAGTTTTTTTTCTTTTCAGCTAACCATCCTATGTCTTTTTATTTTCCTAAATTATATGACATGTATACCATTGAAGTGGAACATATTTCATTTTTTTTTCTTGATCTAGAGCCGCAAACAAGCTTCTATCTATTTTTTTCGCTAATCTCTCACGTTGCAAGAATCGTATTATTTTGAATCCTCATTTATTTTTCTTTCAAATTTCTACTATTTCGTGAACCTCGTATATCTATGTATATTATTTTTATTATTAATTCCTCTCAAACATATATTTTATTTTATAATTTTAACCCAAAGTTTACATCTCATATATAAAATAAAACATTTATTTTATTTCTTGATTAACTATTTTATATTTTTATTTTAATAACGACCTATACGTGTTAAAAGTTTCGGGGTATTACACATCGCCCCGATATGTAGAGTTATTAAATCTTAATTTAATCTTCTTTAGTTGCACATTCCATTCTAATTCATACATAGTCATCATTTGTAACATTTTAAAGTAAACAACTAGATATGTTCAACACTCGTGAAGATTAAGAACTGAATACATCATTTACGCATGTTGTAAAGCAAGTAAACAACAATGATAGGTACACGTCAAGTCATTCCAATCAAAGATCAATCAAATATGTCCTAGCATGCTTCTAGGTATTCATTAAATAAAAACATATATCATGCTTTGCATTCAAAGTTTAAGTAAGGTTAGGGAGTACAATAATCACACCCGCATTGTACTTCCTTCCCTTGTGCCTTTATTCCTTACTGTGCACGCTTTAGATCCTTAATCTATAAGATTTTGATAGCAAGGTTTTGGTGAGTCTAAAGCATTCAAAACATGTTCAAAATCATAGAGTCATGTCCCTACATAGGTATCCCATGGTGTACACAAGGCCGGAATGAAAACAAGAGAAAAGGTAGGGTACATGACAGATTATCGCAGTAATGCTTTGCATTACTGTGGTCGCTAAAATTGGTAACATGTGTTTAACACTTTAGTACACATACATTAGGCTTACAACATACATTAACTAAAAGAAAATCTTTATACCTTAGGGTCCTACGCGTTTTCACTTCGTTCCTCACCAACATGGGGTCTCACAACCCTCAAATCATGTGTGCTTCAAGGGAAAACAAGCATACACTCAAGGAAAATGGTTTACAATGATAAGAAAACAAGATTTCAAGTGGGTTTCGTGATTTGCCTTAGCACAAATAGTTTCAAACTGTGCTTTAACCCAGATCGACCCTTGTTGGTGTTTCTCTTTGTGAATCTAAGCTTGAGAATGGGTAGGGAAGGGTTTGAATGAGCTCAAGTCACCCTTAGAACTCAAAAAAAAAATGTTAAGAAATGAGATTGGAAGGCTTGATTAGGGTTTAGGAGAGGAATCAGTGAGTTGTGGCGCAAGAAATCTAGATTTGGGGTTTCTGCGCGAACATTACATTTTTATAAAAAACCAAGAATTATCATGGTAATCAATATTATCGCATTCACCAAATGCGGTAACCAAGACGATGCACTCTGCTTGTTCCTAGGTTTCTTCTGTGATTACTGTGATCACCCAAGAATTACTGTGGTGACCAGGGCAACGCATTTCTTTCCATTTTTTGGGTTTGTCTGGGATTACTGCGGTAATCACTTTTATTTACCGTGGTAACCAGTGGAATTTTGATTTTTTACGTCTTTACTTTGCTATTTCTCATGCTTTCCAAATTCATATCATTTTTATATTTATTTTAAGTTTATTTGTGCTTATTCTAAATGGTTTTTAGGTATCTTATTATTTATTTATTTATTTAATTAATTATTCTATTTTTACTCTTTACTAGTGACGTGGAGGTCTTATAGACTTTTAGGTATTATAATTTTATTTTTCTTTTTGGAAGTAGTGTTTTCACATGGAGCTCAAAAAAGTAATCTATTGTAACGCTCTTAACATGTGAAGAGGAGTATGTTGCTGCCACTTCTTGTGCTTGGCATGCACTTTGGCTTCAAAATTTGTTATAGGCTCTTGGATTGGTGCAAACAGAGCTTACTAAGATTTTTCTTAATAATAAGTCTATTATCGCCTTATCAAAGAATCTAGTCTATCATGATTGCACCAAGAATATTGATACATGATATCATGTTATTCGAGATTGCATTTCAAAAGAGGAGATCTAATTGAAATATGTGGAGTCTCAAGATCAGATTGCCGATATTTTCACCAAGCTCCTTCGGCTTGATGCTTTTACAAAGTTACAGTCTCAACTTGGTGTGTCTACAAGGTGATCATGTTTAAGAGGGGAAGTTTGGTATAAATATGAATCACATTTAAGATGGGATTTTAGTATTTATACTAAACATGATTCATGTATTGCAATTTTGTACATGTTTCAACATTTATTTAGTTCATGTATTTGTATAGTTCATGTATGTGTATTAATTTATATGCATGCATTAATATTTATTATGATTCATGTATGGATTTAGTTCATAGGATTTATGTATGTTATAATTGCTTGATGCTCATTTGAGCACTATATAAACCTATGTAAGCATAGCATTTGAAATCAAGTTGAAGGCACAAAACATTCCAAGTTTTCTCATTTTTTCTCTCTGTCCTCTTCAAATATTTTGTGTTCTCAAGATTATTTTGGATAGAACCAATTACATTATTTGGGCTCAACAAATGCACTTAATTTCTTTTTAGACATTAAATGCGGTGCGATGTTACAAGTGCAAACAAGGAGCCCAACAAAGGTGACATTGACTCTATCATAGAGTTTGATAAGATGCATGATGTTTGGTCTAACAATCATTGCAAAATTTTGTTTTTGTTTCTTAATACTTCTATATCATCTATCTAGACACTTTTACCAAAGTTTTAGAATGCAAACTTGCTTAAAATTCATTGGCAAATTGATATAGTAGTTTAAGTGATTTAGCTCTTGAGAATCAGCAGGAATCTCATGTAACACCCCAACCCCCGAGACTTTCAATTAGATTTATCCACAAGGCAAATCAGGTCGGTGTTACATTATGAGTACACAACTTGCCTTTCTAATTCCTTTATCCCAATTCTTATTGAACATTATGAGCTCACAACTTAATTTATTTAATTTAATTCAATAAGACAACACAAAGAGATTAAAAAAACCTTTTCTTTATTCATTATTTGAATTAAAGGAGACAAATACATAACTTAAATTTAAACTATTAAGAGAAAGAGAGTACATAACTCGAAAATAGAAACTATTTCAACGAAAGTCTAACTTATTCAAAACTTGAGCAATATGTCCTTACATTAGGAATAAGAATAAAAACTTTCTAAAAATAAGTGACCTAAATCCTTAGTAAGCTTTATTATGTAATTCGATTTCGTGAAAAGATAAAAAAGGAAGGGTGAGCACATAGCCTAGTGGATCATTCTAAACCAAGTTAATAATTCAAACTAATATCATATTTAAATTCAAACACTTGTATACATTAGGTGTTTCAAATAGTTTCTTATTTTTAATTGTATGTTAGACTGAAAAGGAGTCCAATCCCTTGATGTTTCTTATCAAAATACCTCCCCAAGAGTAAAAAAATAATTCTTTATGTCACATTCCATTGGATTTAGGGTCCCTTGCCCGTATTCCAAGTATTTTTGTGTGACACCCATGGACACATAGTATATGCAACTCATATATACATAGTATATGTGAAGAACACCCATAGTATCCCTTTGAATCACTATGACAACAGTACATGGTTCTTAATATCAAAGTCTTTTATTTGAATTCTCATAATCATGAATCATAAAAGAATTAAAATTCAGCATATTATCATCATGAAGCATAAAAACATTAGTTGCATGCATCATATCTCAAAATCGGCTTAAGCATGACATGGTATTATGAATGCTTAAACGTGACATATGTATCAAACTGAAAATTAAATAATATGAATGGACTAAAATTGAAATATATATGATAACAGATTTTAAAACATGCATGAATACGATATTAATTTATACTAGTAAAGAGGGGGATTTTGAAATCACTTCTACCTTGTTTTGAAATCTTAGTTGCACAAATTAGAATTTCAGCAGTACTTCTACCCTCTAAAATGTCTAGAATCTCAAGAACACTCAAGAACTAAAAATTTCACACTCAAGAACTCTCAAGAACTCTTAAGAATTGAAAAGAGGTGCCAAGAGAGAGGCTAGAGAAAGCAAAAGGGATCTTATCACCTCTTACTTTGGGATGAAGAGAATGATGCTCATGCTTGAGTTTATATAGAGTTCTAATGGGCATGAATTGATAAGTTTGGGATATCTTCATTGCAGAAACCTTTTTAAAACTCTTTTTCTTTCTATTTTATTTGTTTCTTATGCACAAGAATTAGTAAGTAAAGGTTTTAAAAGTTGCTAATACATTCTTTTGAGTTGATTTCATTTTAGAAACCTTTCTAATTATCTAATTTACTTATTTTTCAAGCAAATATATTAGTAAGCAATTATTTTAACAGTTGTTAATATATTCTTTTGAGTTGATTTTATTTTAAAAACCTTTCTAATTCTCTATTTTACTTATTTTTAAAGCACATATATTAGTAAGTAATTATTTTAGAAGTTGTTAATACATTCTTTTGAGTTGATTTCATTTGAGAAACATTTCTAATTCTCTATTTTACTTGTTTTTCAAGCACATATATTAGTAAGTAATTATTTTAGAAGTTGCTACTACATTTTTTGAGTTGATTTCATTTTAAAAACCTTTCTAATTTGGTCTCTTGTGCACACATGCTCATGGCATGTTTCTAACTTCGTATTTTATCAAATGAGACTTGTTAATTCCATAATTTGAATGAAATTCTCATTTATCATTTAGACCTCAACACAATTATACCTTAATTTTCATATAATTGTAGGGAAATAATTTACCTTTATTTATTTATATAATGCTTTTGAAGAGAACTTGCTAATTTTTGTAACCCAAATATATCATTTAATTATTCTACTTATTTTATATTTCTAGTTAAATATTAAACTATATTATTATATTTGACAACTATTTTGATTTGATATTTTTATTTAAATACCCAACCTTTCTACATATTTATTTATACACTAAAATTTTTACAAGCTTCCCTCAATTAATTTTATTTTTCACTTTGGCTATAATTTAAAATATATACAATTTTGTATCCCAAAAATTTCATAAAATTTTCATGGATCAATATTTATTTATTTCATTTAATCAAATTTCGTACAAATTTTTTCAGGTGTTACATCTCACCTTAACTAGTTGCGATAAGCTCCTGGTGAATCCATTTTAGATTTTTACTCATAGTTGAGTGGACTTTGCGATAAACTTTCTCAAGTTAATCAATATATTGTTCATCTTGCTTTTGCTAAAACCTTTAAATCTTATTGGGATCATCAACAATTTATTTAGTTTATGATGGGTCTTTGTAGCAACCCCTTCTTAGGTGATGTCACGACCGACACCAAATTTTCAAACATGTTAGAATATTGACTTGTCAAAAATCCTATAAGCCTTCCTAATTAAATCACCAATTTTCTAAATAATTTGACAGAATCTCCTCTAAAAATAGAACATATCATCAAATTCAAATTACCTAATAGATCACAATCAGTATAAAAAAATCATATATTTCTTCGTCAAATTAACCATCCATTCATACAATCCATAATTTGTTTTGATATCATATTCAGATGATAACAAGTATATACATCTCCAAATATAGTAATATGACTAGTTATTACAATTATTGCCTACTATTGACTCCAAAAGAAACCAATATTGATATTACAATATCTTCCCTTTCCCTTTCCTATCAAAACTTGAGGAAAAAATGAAATGTAGAGTGAGCAAACAACAAGCTCGGTGAATAATCTAACTTATGGTTATTATATAGCCATCATATATATGAAAACATGCAAGACAAAACAAACTTCAAATCACTTGCAAATGAAATAAAACTAACATATATGCATAATGTATGTGTGAGCATGCATTCAATTTCAACAATATGCAATCTTTTTTAAAACCATGAACCATCTCCCTCCTTCTAGATAATAGAGCGAATTTGCTCCTCACCACACAAATGAGGAGTGCACTAGCCTCTAATTATCTAATTATCTTTCCATTTCTATCTCATTCATCCTATGCCAAGAATGCACCAACCAAGATTACCACAACGGTTAATCCTGTGAGTCTATTCCCTAAGACTATGACCAATAGAAATGTTGTCATGTCAATAACCTACTTAGGTATGTAATTGGCATCCTATAGTGCATCGAAATCATTTAATGAAATTCAAATAAGCACGAAGTAAGATGTATAATTCTATTTAAATAAAATAAAAAAATTTAATATAATACCAATGTCACACATAATACTACAAGTAAGGATTACTCACCAAAATTAATGCTCAACTAGTTCTTAATATTCAATAATAATAATTTATCTCCACAACACCAATATAATCCCGTCACCAACAAAATCATTTTATATGTATCAAATCAAATTTAATTCATTTAAATTTATTTTATAAATCATTTTCAATATATTTATAGCTCATATTTAATCCAATATACACATTTGATCTCACGTATTGGTGTGCATTAACTCGAATATGCTCAATAATTTTTAAGATTATTTTTCTACTCATATAAAATATTTCTGTAGCAGAAAATATTAAAAATATTCTTCCCAATTATATTGTTATTAATTTTTTTTAAAATTTTGATAAATAACCAAATTGGTCATTTGCTCACCAAAATTTTAATTGACATCCAAAATTCAAGAATTTGGTGTCGATGGGTATGGATTTTTGTTCTTTATATTTCTGTGGGATCCAATTAAAATTTTATTAGGTTTTAACATATCCAAAAACCCTCCAAAGATTATTCAACTTTGGATATTTATTTTGGTGTTTACAAGATAAATGAATGAAAACCGACCACATATCTAAGATTTACGTATCACCAGGAGTGTATTGGTATAATTTTTACTTAGTTTTACTCACGATGGGGTAACACCCCATTTTTGGGTACCATTATAAAACCACTCTACTGTAAAAATTACACCCTGGGGATCGTAGTATGTAGCTTACTTAAGCATTTTTGTAATAAGAATTGAGAAAACTATCTTACCTGCACGTTGAATCCATCGAAAAATTGGATTTTTTCATTTTTTTTGTTTCCTTTTCCTTGGTTCTGTTTCATGGTTCTGCTTGCTGTAAAATGAAATTTGTAACAGTGAATGTGATAACAATGGTCATTGCCACATACTATATACCATTACATAAATTAGTCAAATACCCCTCTTACCTCTCATAATCACTTACACATGTTGCCCAAAATCACACTTTTTTTTTTTGCTTTATTTTTTTTCATTTTGTCTTTTCTAGTGCCCTTGTCATCTTAATGACTAAACATCCTCATCTCTTTAATTTTTTTTTTCTTCTCAACCCACAATATATATTATTACAATATAATTACCCATCACATAATTACTCATTATTTATACCAAAATTCCTTCTCATATAATGTATTATATACCAATTTATATAATCTCATACTATATATACCGTCTACCCCCTCAATTAACAATTATATATATTTATACCCATTTATATATATCCATTATTTATAATTTTATAATAATAATGATATTATTATTATTATTAGATCACCCAAATTTATTTAATTAATTTTTTAATTTTCCAACCCTATTTATAAATTGTATTTTTTCCACGTGACAGTATTTACACTTATATATATGTGCATAATACATGCTTATACACACATATGTCCATGTTTCATAAAAATTACGGATTGTTACAATCCCCCCAACTTAAGTAATTTTGTCCTTGAAATTAAAAAGAAAAGAACGTATCTCAAGTAGTGAAGAGATCTGGGAACTGTTCTAGCATCATATCCTTATGCTCCCAAGTTTGTTCCTCATTGTCATGGAACTGCCATTTGACTCTAACAAGAGGAAATTTTCTGTTTTCTTCTATTGACTATTTGGATAGGTCTCTCTTCATAGTTGGTATCCTCCCCAACTTGTAACTGAGTCAAATCTAAAACATGTTTTAGATTGGATGATACTTTCGTAACATAGACACATGAAATACATTATGAACATCCGCTAACTGAGGTGGTAGAGTAAACTTGTAAGCTAATGGACCAACTCTCTCTAGAATCTCAAACGGTCCTAGAAAGCGTGGAGCTAACTTTCCCTTCACTCCAAATCTCATTGGACCCTTCTAGGGTGAAACCTTCAACAAGACCTAATCACCAACTACGAACTCCAGTGGTCTATGTTGGTTATCAAAATAGTTTTTCTGATGATCTTGGGCTGCTTGAAGTTTCTACCTAACCTGCTTAGTCTTCTCTATGTGATATGCAATAACCTCAGGCCCCAACAACTGTGATTCTCCAACCTTGTACCAACACGTCAGAGATCTACAAGATAAAGAACCTCAAATGATGCCATACCAATACTAGCTCGATAACTGTTACTATAAGCAAAGTCACACAGATAAAGATATTCATTCCAGTCCCCACCAAACTCTAAAATACAAGCCCTGAGCATGTCCTCAAGCATCTAAATAACTCATTTAGACTGTCCATCAGACTAAGTGTGAAATGAAGTATTGAGACAAATATGGGTCCCTAACTGAGTCTACAAAGATTGCCATAACCTCGAAGTAAACCTTGGATGTCGATCCGACACAATAGATACAAGTATCCCATGTAATCTCAATCTCTCGTATATACTGTAATAACCTAAAATCTTGTACTCAATTAAATGAAAATTTTCATTTATTTAATGAAATTTGGGTGCAAAATAAAATTGGGCTCATTTTGGGGCTAAATTTGGCAGGTTTTCAAAAGTCTCATTTGGTGACCTTTAGGGATGCAAAACAACATGAAACAAAGCAAGGTGTCATGAACCAACTAATTGGACAACATATCCAAAAATTAGAACAATTGGTTAAGCTTAAGGTTTTTCATTTGCCAAACGCCCTTTAAGGAGTCCAAATTAGAAAGAATCGACATTTAAGGTACTTTGGGGAATCAAAATAACCCTAAACCAAATGGGATGACATGAACTAACAAAATAAACAACATATCCAAAAATTATGATAATTGGTCAAGATTTAAATTTTCATTTCATAGTGCCTCCAGTGGGTTCTAAAAATAAGGAAAGTAAATGAAAATCAATTTGGTCAAACCATATATTGAAATTCTTAATTTTTTCATGTGATTTCAAAACTATAGTATAAAGACCATTATTTTTTGTGAATAATGAGATATTAATTTTTGTTAAATTTTCGTGGACCCATAAATAGTGATGATGTTAGCATGACATAAGCAAACACCCCTAAAGCATGTGCAAGTCATATGGGTGGAATACCATGATCATGTACACCCACACCCTACCCAACTCCATGACACATTTCCTAGTGTTTAGAAACCATGAAAAATGATCTCATGTACACCCAAACAATTATCATGTACACCATGCTCTACAAACAAAAAATGTCCCATAGGAAAGTTTGAGAATGATCATGTGTGCCACTAGGTGTGATATTATACACCAAGTCCAAGAATAGAAGTGGATGATTTAAAGAGATATAAAAAGATTCCTTCACTTAGATTTGATTAACAAACAAAGGAAAAATTAGAAAATAGAAAGTTACCTCATTCTCACATGTGACGTAAAAATAGGAGTGTTTCCCATCAATGCATGTGTGATGACCAAGCAAAGGAACCAAATAAGAAAGATACTATGAGCATGAAATCCAACTGATAGAGAACATCCAAGAGTAAATTAGAATATATTCTAAACCTTTATTTGTGTTCACACACATAAAAGAAACAAATAAGGTTCAAAGATTTTGGTCACACTTGGGTTGTAAACCTTAGTGGTCCCACTTGCCCCACCATGAGCTCACTTGCCCAAACCATGAGATTCACTTGCCCAAATCAATGCAAAACGTCCTCATTGTGCATGGAATGATTCTCACTGTGTGTGATGTCCAAATTGTCCCCATGGTGCTCTTGAAAATCTATATAAACCCACCTAGTTGTTTACATTCTTCTCATCACAAAGCAAAGAGTTGACACTTCCCTCTTTGTTTGTTCTTGCCCTCTTCTTGACACCCCTTCTTACTTTTCTTTTCTTTCTTGTATGAGAAGTTTTGATTTCAATGTTTTAGAGAATGGTTTGAAGTGATTTTTGTTGGAGTTTGAAAGTGCTAGACGTTGGAAAACTTTGCTGAATTTTTGGA
>JAJIYU010014250.1:0-13320 GCA_030144865.1 Tinospora cordifolia
CACTGACTATGGTTATTTTCTATTGAAGATTTTGCTTTGTTATTATTTATGATTCAAATGTATTAGTTAAATCTTAATTATTGATATAAGGATCGGACATGGTTCTAATAATGTTGTAAGAACAAATTTTTTTATGAATAAGATTATGATTTGACTATCAAGGTACCAGATATTCTTGAGTTCATTTAAAATTTTAACTATTTTAAAAAAGCATACTTGTTCTTATGATAGTTCTAAGCATATGGTATTCATAAGATATATTTATACTTTTAAAAAATTAACTTTTCTTTAAATATATATATATACAAGTAGATTTAACTACAATATTTTCAAATGATTGGAAAGATTTTAAAAATACATCATCCTATCCAAAGGCATTATAAATTTACATCTACTTGGATGCGCATCCAAGTAGACTCTTAATCAAAATACACAAAGCAAAGTTTTGTGTATTTTGATTAAGGTTCATGTTTATTGTTGACTTTACAAAGCTCTTAACGCTGTCAGCCACCCAATGCAATCAACCCTGGTCCTTATATGGGCTTGGGACCAGCATGGCAGAGCCATTTGAACCACCAAAGTTGGCACCAAATCATATATGACAAAGCATTTATCTTTTTATTATTATTATTATTAAATACAATTTTTGATTCAAAGTTCGGGAATCAAAAGGCACATGCCAATGGAATAAGAAGCCATCTCCTTTTGTTTCCTTCTTGTCTTGGGTGGCTTGGTTACTACTGAATGATAGCATCTTTTTTGACGCAATAAAATTTGAAAAGCAGCAACCCAGGAATCCAGGGCTCTGTCCCAGCCATCACTTTCTGAATTCCCAAATGCAAGGATCAATCACACTTCACTTACCAGATAAACCTAGTGAACATCTTTTGTGCTTATTTCCATTTCCATGATATTGCAAGTTTACACAAAAAGAGGAAAAAGGAAAAAGGCAGGAAAAGGAGTCTCTACAAATATTCCAGCTCTCATCATTAAGAAGAAAAAAATTGAACAGCATTATGTTTTCAACCTCTGATAAAATTCACTCAATTATTTCTTGCTACACACAAAAAGTTACAAGAAAAGATATCTGTCTCTTAAAAAAATTAGAAAAAAAAAAAAAACAATTCTTCAATCGACAACCCACTTCAATAGCAACTCCATGCAACTTCTGTGTCAGAAGATCATTTCTATGGTGGAGGCAACATGTAGTTATGGTGATAAATGGCAAGAATCAATAAAGAAATTGGTGGTGACGAGGGAAAAGGGAGAAGAAAACTTGGGTTCTTGAGATAAATACTAACAGCTTTACTATTGCACCACAGTTTACAACAACAATCAATACCTTGTATTACCTTCATCTTGGCAACCAAGCAAATATGTTCTGACCAATGAGGTGGCTCTGCAACTTACTGGATGGAAAGTAACAATATGAGGAATGCTCAGGATAGATACTCTCTCTGAGAGCCTCACAAATCTGTGGAGAAACTTGATCAGAATAGCCTTTCACGTATGAACAGTTCCATGGATGCTTTTTGGTGACACTCAACGTGACGTTGGATATGCAAATGTCAACAAAACTATCACCATTCTCTATACCCTCTAGCAACCCTGCTTTGCCAATGTTTTCTCCCACCACATCTTTAAAAGTAATCTTTTCTATAACAGGGAGAGCTTTTGGGTCATAAGATTCATCTGGATGCTCACCATATTGCCCTGAGATTCTTATTGCTATCTTTACATCATTCATTGTAACATCTGATACATATATATTTCTTATGTAACCACCTCGTCCTGGAGCAGTCTTCAACCGGATACCATTGTCGGAGTTCAAGAACTGGAGGCCTTCTGCATGCACTTCTGAGACACCACCTGACATCTCACTTCCAATTGCAAGTCCAGACCCCCGTCCAGCTTTTCCAGCAAGCCGGCGGATTATAATGTTAGAACTAGGACGACCATATGAAATTCCATACTCATCCCACCCACTCTTGATGGCAACAAGATCGTCACCAGTGCTAATATAACAGTCTTCAATGCAGACATTGTCAGATGAATCTGCATTGTATGCAAATTTACATATTTCAGAATTCCAAACATAAAACTTAAACAAGTTTTCATGTTTCATCCATCTAAATTAATAAATCAGTTTCTCAAATTCTTTTTTTTTAAATGACATGAAACTTTATCTGAAATTTCTCTTCTTTGTGATGAAATTATGCTAATTGTGAACATATCAAAATAAGCTTGTCATACAAATGTAGGAGAAAAGATGAGTCATTGAGATCATAATTCTCACATAACGACTTCATTGACTTGCAGGGTAACATAGCAGTTGCATGCAGTGAAATGAAAAACAATTTCATATGGCCAACAACAATAACCATAATGCAACACATTTCAACCTTGGTTTGTCAAAAAGAATGGAAGTTAGTAATTGGGCAACCAACAACAATGGCATAATAACTCTCATGTCACTCCATCAGTGAACTAAAGCTTTAACAAATAAGGTTCAGATGAAATGATGAAAACTTGAAACAAAAATAAATGTAATCGAAATAAATGAACCTAAATAGAAAATTGTACCTTATGGGTCGGTTTGGTCTGCAGGATAGGATAGGATATGATAGGATTATTTTGATGGAATAAGATGGGATGGGATAGGATCGGATATAAGAAATTTTAAAAAATATAAATAAAAATAAAAATAAAAAAACATTTTTTTTCGGTGGGATATATCCTACCATCATAGGATAATTAAGAGGGCCCGGATTATTTTTATCTAATCCTATGTATTCCCTAACATCGAATTAGGATAAAAATATATATATATAACTACTACCAAACAGCCCCTATGACCATACATTTCATTCTTACATGACAAAAATAATAGTGATTTGAAAGCTTTCATGTCTAAGAAGTGCATACTTTATAATGTGTCTAGATGAACAAGAATATCATCTTTACTCTCCTGGATTTCTAACATTATATCTTAATACCTTTAACGTTTGAAATAATTCTCATTTTATGAGAAGCAAGACAAAGTTCATTTCAGATGTAAATCAAGAGAAAAACCACATTGACCACCCAAGCATGGCGTTTGAAACTAGAAGAATCAGACTTCTGCCAATCTTGGAGAAAGAAAAGTTGGCTGAACAGTTAATGATGCTCACCTGGATCAATCCCATCAGTGTTTGGTGAATCAAGAGGAGCAAGGATTGTGACATTCTGGACGAAAACATGGCTGTTCATGGAGCAAAAATAATCTCTCAACTAATCCCATAATACACAAAAATCTCCAGTTCTATATCGTTTTATAGTGGGAACAAAAAAAAATCCAAAGACTCATGAAGAAGGAACAGAAAGGAAATTCAATACTTTTGAAGGGGACAAACCTGCAATATACAGGATGGATGGTCCAAAATGGCGAGTTCATGAAGGTCAAGTTCGATATCACCACATTTGTTGAGTTCACTAACTCAACCAGATGGGGGCGGGTAAAGTTCAAATTTTTTGTTGTGAACCAGTTCCACCAGATGCTTCCTTGACCATCAATGGTGCCATTATCACCTGCGCAATAATCATTTAATATCAAGAGACCAACAGGAGACACACATAGGTTGATCAGCATTGAAAGCACTAACCTGTTATTATTACATCTGTCAGGTTGTACCCATGAATGAGGCTCCGGTGCCTTTTGCCCGGCAATTCCCTACCTCTTCCATAAGAGGGCAGAGGATCCTCTATTGGCCAGTCACTGGAATCCTGCAACAAAGCTGAGTTAGGCCATTACAGAGTTGTAAGGATTGTATTCCAACATTAGAAGTTGGAGTAGTTCTTTCACTTGATTCACTATACGAACATCAAAATACTCAAAATAGCCATTCATATTCATTGGATGATATGCATATTGAAACAAGGTGGTATAGACTCACCTCTGATCCGAGAATTACAGCTTTCTTGTCTAACAACAATGTCAGATGACTGATGAGTTCAAAGCTTCCTGTTAACCATTGACCTTCAGGGACAAAAAGCTGGGCTCCTCCTTTGTCTGCAAAGGATTGGAGATAGAAGATAGCATTCTGAAAAGCTTTTGTATTTAGAGTGACACCATCTCCAACTGCACCAAATTCTGTAATGGTGACACTGTGAGGTCGCACCTCCAAAGGCTTTAGAGTTTCGCAGTGTGAACTGCCTTCTACAGCCTCCCATGGCTGAGCTTCAAAGACTAATGTGAGTAGCAGAAGCACTTCCACCGGCTGTAGGGGAATCGAAAATCAAACCGATAAGAAGATAAAAATGCTTTAAATCCTTAGAAACGTTTTTAATTAATCAATTCAATCCTCAGTTGTTCTTCATATGCATAGATATTGCAGTTGAGAAAATAAACCAACAATTCCACTTGGGATAACAGATGAACAAAATGAAATGTTGTAACATGGAAAGAACAATTCTAGGTGAATCACAACCCAGAAATAATGTAATTTACTACAATCTGGATGTGAACCCATACAGAATTGCTTATCATTTAACTCCAAGATCAAAGAAAAAGGCTGATCACTTGAACTACATTTTGTAAGACGAACAAACACATGGGAATTAAAAGCATAAAAAAGGAAGATGAACCCAATTATACAATTTAATAAGACAAGTTCTTCACCAGCATCCATAAAGAAAAAGTGAAAAAAGAACATCAACTTCCTGCTTCAGATCCCAACATTTTATATTTGTTTGCAGTATCTGAGACGTGTGAGAACCTCAGCTCAAACAATGAGATAAAGTGTCAAAAAAATTTGAGAAATTTATATATATATAAAAAGAAAAGAACCATGTTTACTTGGATCCAATTCTTCATTTTGGCGGCCTTAAAATGCCACAATTCCAGAGAATGAAAGCAAATCTAGAACAAATGAAATAAAGGATGAAAATCATTTGACTTACAGTTACAGATCTCCTCATATGACTGAGATCCGTTCTTCCTCTTCAACCCAATATCCCCAGGAGCTGCTTTCGCCTCTTTTACAAACTTCTACCCCACTTACCTATGCATCTCATCTAAGACCAAAATAATTAAAATAAAAATAAAAGATTAAAGAAAAAACCCAAAACACAACGAAAAGGCTTTGAAGGAAGAAGAAGAAGAAGGTTTGGGTGGTTCTAAATGAGATCATCAAAAATAATTTTACAAGTGTGATTAGATGGGCCTTTGAAGAGTGGCACCACCAAAGAGAATCATTGAAAGTGACTGTTGCTGCCCGCCAAAAAACAAACACTTCTGGCCCAAAACAGGACCCCCGCTTCCCTTCCCTTGTGCATTCAGCCCTCAAGCTTCTCCTTTTCTCTCACAGATGAAAATGGTGGATACCCAGATCCAATTTTGTGCCCAAAACACCGAAACTCGATGAAATCGAAGAAAAGAGATGAGCAGAATCGTAGAACGGTAGTTCTCCGGGATCTACTTGTGGAGTTTTGGCAGTACTTGAAAGATTAGATTTTTTTTTTTTTTCTTTTTCCCTGAAGATGGAGGTTTGTGGGGTTCAAGAAGCTTTGCTAATCAGAGATTATTTAGACTGCATGGCATCCCATGTAATGTGTAATAAGAACTATTCGGGTTAACTCGCAAAAGATAGCTGTAATTTTATCTTTTTCTTTTTTTTCCTATTTTGTTCAGATCACATGTCTGCGTAGAAACTCATCAATTCAACACAATGAAGATGGATGAAGAACAGGATCAGCTAATCAAAAAATTAAAAAAATGGAAAAAAAAAATGTCTATGTGGAAACGGTCAAAAAATTTAAATAATCTCTGATTATCGTATGTTGGCGAAAGTACCCTTCACAATCTCCTGAATTACACCCGAAAAAATGGCTCTTAAAGTTGATTCCGTGCGTACGGGTGTTGTTTGGACTTGGACCACCCCCTCCCCGTTTCCTTTTTCAACTTTGACTCCAAAAATAAATAAATAAATAAATACGGAGAACTCCACTGGCCATTATATGCCGCTGCCCCTTTTTTCAATTCAAAGATTTTGCTGACTTAACTCATATAATATATAAAGCCAAAAATATGTCATTTTTTTTCAAAATTTTAAAAATATCCTACCCAAAATTAAAAAATTTCAAGAATATTTTTGTCATAAATTATTAGATAGATTTTAAAATAATTTCAAATAAGATTGTAGCTCAATTATTTTAATTTTATTTTAAAAAAATATTTACTTATTTTTTTTATACATGTGCTTGTAAACTAGTTTATAATAAAAGGTAAATGTTTGCACTATCATCTTTAAGTAAAAGAGTAATAATAATGACAATTACAACCTTGGCATGCCAAACATCTTCAAAAATTGCATAAAAATGGGAGTCCTAAACAGGGTTCATCAAGAACAATTTGAAGTAATGAGGGATCCGGATCACCAGACAACTAACTACTTCTTGAAGGAGAAATGAGGGGGTAGTTTGGACAAGGAAGAAAAAAATGTTAGAAAAAGAGTGGGACATGGAGAGAAAGGAAGTGGTTTGTCGTGGCATCTAAAGATAGGTTCCCCAATTGGGGATCCAATGTATTTACAAACCAACACATGCCACGGTATTTGCACTAACTCTTGCTTCTTTTCTTCGTGGTAATTTGTGATACGACAACAAAAATTGACATAAAATTAATTAATTTAAATTTAACATAAATAAATTTGAATCAAAATGAGTCAAATATAATTAGATAAAATAAAATATAAAATATAAATAAGTTAACTTAATATATTCAAAAATAACATATTTAATATAATTATAAATAATTTAAAAAATAAATTAATTTAAAATTAATATATTTATTATTTTATTAAGAATATAATTTTTAAAAAAATTAATTTATTTTTCTTATTTATAAAAAAATTATTTTAAAAATTAATAATAAAATATTAAATATATCATATACAAGTACACGATTATAACATAATTTATTTATAACATAATCTATTTATAACACGATCCATTTATAAAATATATGATATAATTTATTTACAACACCACCTTTTTATAATACACTCAACTTTACCTCCTTCCCTTCATTAATATTTTACCATTACCTATTTACTACTTGAGTCACTCTCTATCTACCAATTACTGTTTTACATCTGCTCACATCCGTCCGATCAATTTACCTAACTACTACCCATGGTAATAGAGGACAAGCAATAAGACAAGATAAAGGAAAGACTAAAATGCTAATGTAGTGGAATAAAGCAGTTGATGATATTTATGTCCTATACGCATCGGCCACCAAAACAGGGTCCCATCCCATCATTTCCAGTTCCGGAGGCCCATAGAAATTAAGTTGCACCTCACCACCTGCACCGCGTGCAACTACTGGGTCCTTTCTTTCTTTCTTTCTTTTTTTCCTTGTCCATACCACCAATGTACATAAATGTTAATATTAAAAGTATTAGTGTTAGTATATAAATGAATATGACATCCATATTTAAGATTAATTATCAGTTAAGTTATTGTAAACCTCAATTAAAAAGAGATTTTGTAATGTGGCCGATGAATTTAAATAAAAAAAAAAAAAGTTGTATTCGTGTCCTTGGCCATAAACTTCTTTTAATAGGATTAATATATGTTTAAACTTGCTTTTTGTCTTTCACAGTAGGGTAAAACCATTAGTATATGAAGTGGTGGGTCTACTTATATGGAGTAAATTCCAAGACCCTTCATCTTCTTCATGCCCCATTTGTATCATATACGCATTCGTTTCCTCAAACGTTTGAGCTGCATCACTACTCCTCAGCATGAGTAATTAACGAGTGTTTTGCACTTCAGGCGTGATGTTTAAGTATGTAAATCCAATTGTTTCCCAAGTGTGAAAGAAGCTCCTTCCCCGGCCTCCTCTCTTGGTGACAATTACAGTAAAACTCCTCCCTCATTGACTAAGGTTTTCTTATGCTTTGTTTGCTAGCATGCCACCATCTGTAATTGTATATCAAAAAGCTGTTATTATACTTGATGATGTAATAAACCACATTATTAAGTTGATGGGCCTTTGCTTATATCATGAAAAACAACATTAATCATAAACTAAGACTGGGTTTTGAAGAAAAGGGTTAGCTCCAACACTGATTATTTAGCAATATTACGTGCAATTATAACGGTACCAATGAAAAATGCTCGCTCTACCACAGTTGCTTGACCCTTTTTTTTGTAGTATGTGAAATGACTACTGGGGAATCTGCACAGTATGATGTCATAGTGACGCAGTATATATGCTACAACGTGCGTGACCACCTGAGACTTCCCGTGCAAAATGCTGCTTGGCAATTGGTTATGTTTTTAGTACGCATTGTATATTGTGTGAACATGAAACCTGTCTATAATTTACTACAGAAGAAGATAATATTTTATTTTGTAAGACGTGACATGATTTTTTATTGGACAAGTACGATGATCCTTTCAATATGTAGTTTTTCAAAGCTTGGAAATCTCGACTCCACCAATCCTAGAAAGAACTTCCAACACAATTAGAGTAGAAGATTGGTTTCTTTCTGTTTCCTTTGAGTTGGGTCGACAATCAATTTTGGGGAACTTCACCATAACTTGGGTAGCTCATATTTCTTTATTACATTTCTGGGGTATGTACAAGATTACAACCTGCAAGAGTATAGATTAAGTAGAGTTAAGTATGTCTTGTACTTTTCAAAGTTTCAGTGGCGTTCTCAATGAGTTGATTTTATGTATTTGTCTTCAGAAGCAAGCAATTCCAACCTGGGATCTAACTAGTTTGATAGCAAGACGACCACCGAGCTTTATCAGGAAAGAGAAATACTTGAACTTGGGTTACCATTATGATGCTTGTAACAGCTACATGGAGATGACGCATTCTTAACATGCTCTTCTTTAGTAGTTGACTGTTGAAATCTGACGCTTTTCAAGGATTCGTTCATGATCTAGGCCTCCCCAAGAAACTCATTTAGTTAACACTAATCTTAGTAATTTGCTCACATATATTACAGAAAAAGCTACATGAATAATAATATTGCCTTGAGAATTTTGTATACTCTAATGTACAATAAGAAAAGATAAATCATAATGGCTCCTCCAGTACCATTTCACATCTGTAATACAAGAATGTGTATCACTTAAAGGGAGAGCTACTATTACATTTGCAGTTAACTTGAAAAAAAGTAAGAAATACAAGTAAACAGGACCACCCAAATGAATTGATCTTAAGTTAAAGCGGCCCAATGAGAACAGTCAAAACGATTCAGCTCAGCATCATTTAAGATGGCAGAGGTTCTGATTCACCTCTTCTCTTCACCAAAAGAAGCAGAAACAACGTTGTCTAATTATCGTCTTTCATTGTTACAAATAATGGAATCTACCCCTTCCAAAAGAACAATTATTTCTTCTGCGGTTTACTTCAATCCAATGGATTAAGATGATGCCTCAGCAACACCTACTGGATTGGGATTGTTGTTGTTACCCTTTCCATTGTTGACAATTTCCTCTGGTTTACCATTCTGTTCTTTTTTCTGGTTCTTCACCAGCACAGGTTGGAACTGCCAAAAAATGGTGAGGCGAAGCAAGTCAGAAAAAGCCAAATGTTTGCAATTGAAAAATCAAGTTAAAACATGTCCATTTTCTTTCAGCATTTAAATTTAGTTGTTGGACTCTTCTAACTGCTGTTGGAGATAAAACCTGGTAGATGGAATAAATGACATTCCTTCTGATCTGGGCCATCATATCCAAGAACAGGTTGTAGCCTTCAAGCTTGTACTCAATGAGTGGATCTCTCTGTGCATAACCACGTAAGCCCACAGCTTGCTGGACGAACTTGAGTGCTTGCAAGTGTTCTTTCCATAGCCTGTCAATATTGCTCAGGATAAGGAACCTCTCAGCTTCCTTCATCAGCCCCGGTGCTTGCTTCTCAACTATATCCTGAACATGTTAGACAGCAACAACAAGCTCAAATTAAACATGAAAATATAACAATTGGTTGGCTTTTTTAGATGCTATGGCCTTCTATGACACTATGGTGGATTCATGGATCTACGGTGCATGTTACTGCAGAAAGAAGCTACCGATTCAATTTGGAAATGATGTGGGGACAAGAGAAAAGGGAAAATTTGCATTCATCACGATACCATTATTCAAATGAATGGCTTCCTTGGGTCATGACTTCTCCCATTTGGAGCCAAATCCTCATATGGTCATGATGTTATCATAGGTCTATATACCATACTATTTGCAACAAGAAATTAGAATCCTTTGATTCACCTGTAAGGCTGTGCTAAAATCTCATTTAATGAAACAAATCCAATAGTGACCAAATTGTGGAAGAAATTCTCAATCATTAATGAAGTCAACAGAATAATCACCCTCTTCTGTAAGTATGCTTCACGGCCCCGATAACGAAGGTAATCCCTTAACTCGTCATAATTTGAACACTTGCTCCTAAAGAGCTCTGGGGTCAAATCATTCAATAAATAGCAATACCTGCAGTTCATATTATGGGCAAAAGTAGTCAGTGGAATTTAGTAACCCTCATGCCAAACAATCTTTTAAGCTGATTTGGAAATGAAGGCTACAAAAAAGAAAAAGAAGAAAACGTGTACCTAATCCCATAATAGTAGAAACCAATCTAAACAATTTTTGGAACCAAAAAAATAGAGTGGAAGGTTTAAACAAATAAATGATCCAAGAAATTAGAAAATTCTCATCTCCCATTTCCAACGTATAACCAATCATTTCGAATACACTAATAGAATAAGATAATAAAGTTACATCTTACTGTTGAATTTTTGCAATGAGTTTTTCCAGCTCCCAGCTATCCTTTGGAGTCTCTGGGCCAATATTTGCCTATATGATAAAAGCCAGTAACATCATACATGGAGAATCAGAGACCAGGACAAGTTAAATCTTTCCAACATAGTTAGCAAGGTTAGCAAGATATTCCTATTGAAGAAAAGGCTGGTAAAGATTTACTTCTAAAATGTCATCCATTGTCAGTTCAGCGTATTCCATAATAAGAGCTTGTAAGTTCTCAGATTCAAGAGCCCGCCTTCTCTCCGTATACACCCTGTCTCTTTGGCTGTTAAGGACCTCGTCATACTCAAACAATTGCTTTCTGATGTCAAAGAAATAATTCTCCACCTTTCTCTGAGCCTCATCTAGTGCTTTAGTCAGCATTTTGGATTCAATTGGCAGGTCTTCAACTCTGAATGCCCTCATTAAACCCTAAGTTTCATGATTGTGTGCTTTAGGAAAAGTGTTAGACAGAGGGACAAACAATAAGAACATTTTGGAAATGAGAGACCCAGCTCAAACCTGAACTCGATCTCCACCGAATATTCGAAAAATGTTATCCTCAAGACTTAGGAAGAACCGCGAGCTTCCAGGATCCCCCTGTCTGCCACTTCGACCGCGCAACTATTACATTCCAAATAATGATCGTCAGTTCAAAAATGCTCCAAGAGATGCTACTTTTGACGTAGGCAAAACAAAATACAAGAAACTGATAGAAACCCTTGTTGCATCCCACTTTCATTGACCTGGTTGTCAATTCGACGTGATTCATGGCGTTCTGTCCCCACTACATGAAGTCCACCTGCTAACACAACCTGCAAAGGCATTATTTAAGTGTGCATCATCTCCAATAAGCACTAACCCTTATCAGTGAGAAAGTGCAAAATAACCTTCTTTTTTTCCTCCTCAGTATAGATCTTATATTCTTCAAGAATGCTTGTAAAGGCATTCCTCAACCTTGCCATGACTTCATCCTGAGTAGGACCCTAAAATTATGAACACCAAATGGGTCACTGTTTAGTACTTCACAGAAAGGATTCACGAAATAAGTAGATATATATTAGTAGAATCAGTAAATGGTGCCCATACCCTCTTATTTTTTTCTGGTTTGTTTAAAAAAAAAAAATCATATCAAGCATTTATTTGTGAACAAGAATAAGAGTTAAAAGTTACTTTTTCACATGAATATGAAAGCCGCTCCTCCGCTTCTAGTTCTGTCAATGACCTTTGGCCCCAACTTTTAACAGCTAGTTCTACTGCTTCCTCAGCCAATGTGACATTGTCCTTGGATAGTTGGCAAGGAAATAAACTTTCCTTCACCTAAAGAATGAAGAAACATTATATCATAATTATGTGTAACAAAGCGGCGTTGACTTGATGTGGCTAGCAATTAATTAACATCAAATTTGTACCTTCCAATTTTTTTTGGGAAGAGGTTTCTTCACGGACACGTAGCCTCCGTCTGTTAGCTTAACAATCCTGTGCAGTTCATCTCAGCTTAGAGGCATTATAGCAGTAAGACTATTAGACTACAAAGAGGTAACATCAAAGCAAACTGTTCCTTCATCAGATTCATTGCTCCATCAAAAGTTAAAATTTATTTTCACGAAAAGATATATGTCGTCAAGAGAATAGGACTAAAAGACCCTAAATGTGCAAGACATAAAGCAAATTGGCAAACACGCCAATAGGAACATAGAATTAGTTGATCATCTGGTGGAGAAGGACACCGACAAATCACACAATCCAAACTATGCAAAATTTGATTATTTTATACCCAGGAAAAGCAAGAAAATAAATGATTAAAAAAAATCATCTGGTTGGCCTGTTTGTAATCCGTTTTCAGTAGATAAGTTGAGCACTGATAAAAAAAAAATTCTAAAAACTTTTGCATTTGGCGAAGTTTATTTCCTAACCGGTGAGAATGAAGCCTTCCCAAGTTTTCATCTTGAAGAAGAACCTCTAACAGAAAAAGAATCATCTCATTATCCATATATAGAATAGTCAAAAACTGAATATGGACAAAGTTCACCCATTATATCCATAACATATATCAGAGCTAATAATATATATGTATATCAAAATCGAGCACTTGACAGTTAAATACTGACTGAGGAAAATAAGAACCAGATCTCCTAGGTTGAAGATCTCCATGACAAAAGACATTTTGCACGCAAGCATCAGTGCAATATGTGACAAACTAAACCTCAAGAAATCAGAGGGTACCTTGGCATAAGCATTTCACGTAGTTTTAGTCGTGCCATAAATTCTGCATTTCCTCCAAGAATTATATCTGTACCACGACCTGCCATATTGGTGGCAATTGTTACTGCCCCTAGACGGCCACTTTGTGCAACAATTTCTGCTTCTCGCTCCACATTTTCTGGCTTTGCATTGAGAACCTTGGGGGGGGGGGGGGGGGGGGGAGGGGGAATTGAAATTTTGCAAAAAAGCAAAAAAATAACCTTCTAGAATTGTTAAAGCGCATACGGAAAGGGAAAAAAAAATTTTTTTGTTAATATGGGG